>QANZ01021240.1:65673-87174 GCA_003254925.1 Chamaecrista fasciculata | reverse complement strand
AATTATGCGTTCAGTCCAGAGAAGTTATGAAATGTTACATATTGATCCTAACTTACTCCATCTCATTTGATTTTGCCACGTCAGCATCCCAGTCAGACTGCCACGTCACACTTAACGGCGAAAATTGGACGGAAGTGACCAGGGGACTAACGGTGAAACTTTTTGCGAAGGTTTGGGACCAAATCTGCAACAAAAATAGTTATGGGACCAAATTGAAACCTTAGTCATAGTATTGGGACCAAAAGTGCACTTAAGCCTTATTATTATAATATATATTATTCAAGTTATGAGTATGATGAGGGCGTGCATGTTCTTTCATTTGGACATAAAAAATTCTTTGCTTCGCTCACAATCTTGGCATGGCATGCTCTTTATAAATTGAAATATGAATTTTTATATGGGATTAATTTTATAATTTTTTAATACATTTTTATCCTGAAGATTTCACTAAAGATAATTATTCTGTACGATTAACGATGATAGAAACAAAAAAAATATAATTTACTTATTATTCTATAATTAATTAATATAATAATTAAGATTTAAAAATAATTGTATTTCTGTTTTTTCTTTTGTGAATTATTTGGGTTCGTGCAACTGCAACACAACAACTTTGTGTGTGGGTGGAGTTTAGATACAGCGGAAACATGTACAATTGTTTATTATTAGTTATTTTATTTTAATTTAGAAATTAGTAAATGATTGGGAAATGTTTCAGTGTAATGACTTTGGACTTACTCCAAAATGAAATAAGTATATATATATATATTTACATAGAGAAAGGAAAGTAAACGCATAAAAGAAATTACACAGGGACCATTCTAGGTAAAGAAACCCCAACAAGGTCATCTTGAAGAAGAAGATAACAAGAAGAAGGAGGGTCGTGAACAATCTTCAAGCGAGTATTCGAACTCAGAGCAAAAGTTGTCATCCAATCCGCAACTTTGTTTCCTTCTCTGCGAGTGTGAGATAATCTGACTTCCCACTGTTTTCTCTGAAGCGAAATAATCCTGCTAACAATGTTGTAAAAAGGATGCGTAGGAGCACAACCACCTTTGACCAAGTTTACTGCAATCATGGAATCACTCTCCATCCACACTTTCCGATAGCCCAACTTCCATGCCGTATCTAGACCCAAATAAAGGCCCCACAATTCTGCAGAAAGAACAGAACCGATGCCCAGATTTTTAGTGAACCCGTTGAGCCAACGTCCGCTCTCATCACGAAACGCGCCGCCGCAAGCCGTACGACTACCACCATCGACACACGCTCCGTCCGTCTTACATTTCACCCATCCACCATCTGGAAACGTCCAACTGATCATTTTCTCCGTTCGACCAACTTTGGCCTTAGCCAGAGTAATGATGCTCTGTTGAATGCTACGGACATGATGAATAATGCTCCAGAAAACATTATTAGTATTCCACACCTCATTAGAGAAGATGGCACGATTTCTCCCATTCCATATAAGCCATAGAGTAATTGGAAACACACTTCTCCAATCTAGTCCCTGCCACATATATTTAGACCGTAAGTTCCCAATCAACCAATCCTTTAAATTGGCCTGCGCAAAATTATTCCAATCTGCTTGAGGAACCATAGACTTCCAAAGTAATTGGACAGCACTACAGTCCCGCAAGGCATGCAGCACACTCTCCGCAGAAGCTCCACAACGCTGACAAGTATCCAAGTTACACATTCCTCTACTAGCTCTGTTCGAGTTAGTTACGAGCTTTTCTTTCGCAGCAAGCCAAAGGCATGTCTTAATGCGCTGAAGCCCTGGCCATTTCCATATCAGCGGCCAAATATCATCCTTTGGTGGTAACGTGTTCAAAACCAAAGATCTATAGGCACTGTTAACACTGAAAATGTGGTCTTTACTAAGTTTCCAAACCACCCTATCTTCTCCATCTTCCGGCCCAGGAGGGAGAGTAGAAGCAAGACGCATAAGAATGTTAGTAGGAAGTTGAGATCGAAGTTCATCCCATTTTCAATCCCCATCAACATCAACATAAGAATTGACAGTTCTATCCAAATTGACATTCTGAGAAACATTTCCAATCTGCACAATAAGAGGTTCATTTGTTAACCATGAATCTTTCCAAAAATTATAATAGATATTTTAGAATCATTATTATCTTATTATCTTATTTTTACATATCTCTCTGACTTTCTCTCTCTCTCTCATAAACATATATCTCACCATAATACTTTCGGATGACACGTGTTGGCCAGTTGACTCACCAGATTCATCAAAGTTGACTAGCTCACTTTTGTCAAGTTTTATTTGATTGTAAGACAAAAATACTAGTCATTTTTAATTTATTCTAAAAGAATGAGTTAGTTTCAGTTATATATTTAAAGGGTTTTTTTAGTCAATTATATTCGCAAATTTTTCTTTTTTGCATCAATTATACCCTCAATCTTCTCTTTTTCTGTCAATTGTACCCCAAATTGGGAGGGGAAGGTATTTGTGAGTACAATTGACTTAAATGTAAAACATTAAGGGTATAATTGACTAAAACAATTTTGGGAATATAATTAAAACTGATCCTATACTTTAAGGGGTATAGTTGGTATAAAAAAACATTTGGTATACAATTGAAAATGATCGAATACTTTGGGAGTACCAATAGTACTTTTACTTTATTTTAAAAATATACTTTAGTTTAATAATGTCATTCATGCAAAAAAAAAAAAAATTGTCATTTAAATATTTAAATTAATATTAATTGATGCCGTCCTTCCTTTTAACGCTAAAGAAGTGTGAAGTGTATTTGGATAGAACTTGTCTGATTATATTTTTTATCTTAAAAATGAACTTTTTTAAAAGAAACTGTTTGATGACTTAATTTTTTTAAAATTAAAAAATAGAATATTATTTTTAATGTCAAACTATTTTAATTGTTCCACTTTGGTCCTAGCTAGAGCTATTTAAAATGTTCTGTTATGGTCTTAGAACTATTTATAAAGTTCACAATGAAATGGTTCTTAATTGTGCACTAAGTACAACAAATTTTATTACACCCATTACAATTCAATACAACTCCAATAAGAACAAACCAGTGTTGTCATAACCGAACCGGACAAAGACTCGGACAAGTGTTCGGTTCACGGTCGGATCGGTTGAATCGGTCGGACCGGATGTTTGGACCGGATGACGTAATAAATAATTATTTTTAATATATTAAATATAAACCCTCTATATTTTTTTTTTGGGTCTAAGAGATGCATTAAATCTATTAATTTATTAGATAAGTAAAACAATTGGTAAGAGAAAGCTAACAGAGCCTCACAGTTGGGATGGTAAAGGCGCTGGGAGTGTGAAGAAAGGGCATGGGTTCGATCCTTACAAGGCTCAAAATGATTTTTTGTAAAAAAAATTGAGAACCGTCGGTCCGGTCCAACGGTTGGTTCTGGTTTTCCGGTTCTTGGCCGGTTATTTAATTTCCGGTCCAATCCGGTCCAACCATCATTCTGGTTCAAATGGTTGAACCAACTCGTTTGTGTCTTCGGGTAGCGGTCCAACCGGTCCGACCGGCCGGTCCGGTCCGGTTTTCACATCACTGCAACAAACATAATATGGAACAATAATTCTATTTAGTTCAATAATGCTCAATAATAATAGGAAATTAAATCCACATCAACTTACATTACATTAAATCGAAGCTAAAATGGTAACAATTACAAAACATTAACATCCCTCATATTACTAAATTCATGCTCCCATAACTAAATTTTGCGACAACCTCAAAATTTTCCCTTCCTGAACAAAATATACAGCCAAAAAGGAATTTTTAAAATGGTTATAGGACCATAGAAGAACATTTTAAATAGTTCTAGGACCACAATGAAATGTTTTGAATAGTTCTTGGACCACAATAGAACATTTTAAACAACTATAGGACGAAAGTGATGTGAGCATGGAAGGCATAAGGCGTGATAGCAAAAAGGAGGAGTTGACCTTACCTCAAGGGCCATTTACAAGATCGAGAGTTAAGATGTTCAAAGAATTACTCTAAATTTTTGTGGGAAAATTATTGGAGCATGTGGAGAATCAAGACTTTATCAAAACCAATATTGGTTTAGTTAATTACATTGTGCCTTTAGATTCTTAGTTTATTTGTTTAAGTGTGAATTTGGTCTAGGTTAATTTAGTGGACTATTTCAATTTGTATTTCTATATTTAATCTTTTAGTTTTTGGCTCAAGTATGAGTTGTTAGAAAGACCCATTAGTTTATTTTAAACATTGTCTATTATTTCGGTGATTGAAGTGGAAGAAGGTCGGGAATGGAGCAGAATCAAGTCGGGAGTGAAACGGTGAAGTGAATTAGAGGTGATGTGTAAGTGTTTTCTAGTGGCTCAAGTATGAGTTGTTAGAAAGACCCATAAAAGCATGCATTTTGTAGCATTTTCTCTATAATATCTGTCTTAGTAAATTAGAGGTGATGTGTAAGTGTTTTCTAGTGACTTTCAGGTCTTTTATCACCTTAAACTTAAGAATTATGGATTAACCAAGGCTGGATTTGACATGAGATACAACTGGGCGAAGTGGAAGAGTTTGAGCCGCCACTTATGCCGGGAGCGCAGCTAACATTGCAAGCACAAAACTTACAGATAAGATGCTGACGTCATGTAGAGCTTCTCAAAGGAATTTTGAATTGAGCCAACATTTGAGCCGTCATTAATCCTGGCGGCTCAAGTAATTAAGAGGCGTATTAAGGTGTCTAAGTTGTCAAGATCTCAGATCATCAAGCGGTTAGTGAAAATCAAGGATATTATCCTTGAGCTGTCATTTGCGCCTGCGGCGTTGTAATATCCCCAGATATTATAGAAATATTAGACTTAGTATTTAACTGAAATAATATTGTATAGTAGGTCTCATAGTTATTTTGAGCTTGTGGTTAAATTTTGAGAGCAAATAGAGTTTAAAATTTCATCTGTGTTTTTCTCTAAAACCGACAAATGGCACCTCCGAGTAATACCTTAAAGATGTTAGAGATAGATTTTTCAAAAACGAATTTCATAATTGGAATATGCTCTTCAAAACGAAACCAACAATATAAATTTTGCTGAAAAATTCTATTTTTTAAAAGTTTCATGTTTTAAGGGACTATTTCGAAGTAAAAATATTTTATGGGCAAAGAAAAGTAATTTTAGCCTAAAAAGGAAAAAAAAAAAGAGCAAACCCCCTTTTGGTCCCTCAATTGTTATTGAGTCGAGGAATCAGTCCCTCAATTGTGGGAAACTACAACTCAGTCCCTCAATTGTACAATCCCGTTTACGTTTTGGTCCCTCACGTCTGGTCCGTTAGTGAAAGAGGTGTTAAGTGATGACGTGTCACCGTTATCTTCTTAGGTGTCTGTTAAATGCTTAGTTGGCATGCCAAATAAATATCCAAGTCATTTTCCCTTGCCACCTCATTAAAATAAATTAAAATCAAAATCAGACCAAAATGAGAGCAAACCTTCCATCTTCAATTAAAATCCATTAGCGTGTGCTTTGCTTCATTCCAAACCCTAGAACCTGAAAATCAAACCTTCCATCTTCCATCTTCGCCGCTCTTCTTCCAACTTCGTGGCTCGTCCTGTTCATCTTCCACCTTCTTCGTCGCTCATCTCGTTTATCTTGCACCTTCGCCACTCACATCGTTCTACCCTAAGATGAGTATCAATTGCAGAAAAGAGACTGAAGCAAGTTCTTGCTCGCGAAAGAAAGAAAGCAATCGTCACCAATCTCACCCATCCGAAGCAAGTTCTAGCTTTGGAAGAAAACTTTTTTGTAAATGTGGAAGAAGAGCAGTGGTGTTGACATCATATACAAAAAAGAACAAGCATAGAAAATTCTTTAGATGCCCATTTTACCTGGTGAGATGTTTATTGTTGTTAACATATAATTTTCTTTTGGTCATTCTATATGATAAAGATCAAATTGAGTGCTATGTTAGTTTCATGTCTAATATGAGTGTTCAACAAACAGCTCCATTATTTTTGTGCCTCTGTTTTCATAAATTTACTTTGGAAGCACAAGTAATGATTTCCTTTGTGCCTCTGATATCACCATGTATGCTTATAATTAGCACTGTATAAATATATAGTATCTATTACACAATTGTAAACTCCCAGTGATTGTAAGTTTAACAAAATTAATTTATTTTTATGATGTTCTTATGCAGGAACAGAATGATTGTGAGTTTTTCAAATGGGTAGATGAGGTTGATGAAGTAGTTGAGGATGAAGAATTTGCAATTGAATCTAAGGCTGAGACACTTCCAGTTGAGGATGCATTGCCTTCCTTAAAAATGAGGAACACATTGTTTAAACTTGAACATGACTTGATGAGATTGAAGATGGTTATTACCATTTTAGTTGCTATTATTGCAATGCTTTTGTATCACATAATTATGCATATGTAATATATGAGATGTATTTTGAAGATGATACATTTAAATATGTAATGTATTATGTTGGAGTAGAATTGAAAAAGCCTTCAAGGTTTGTGTTGTGCATATCTAATGTATTGGCCACTTTGAACATAACTAACTAATTGACAGGGAACCAGAGGAAAAAAATTTTGATAACAAGAGTGAGCCAATTTGAAGGCAAATTATCAGGAAGATTGGCTAGAACACCACATAATTATACATGCTCAACTGCTCATAGTACTGTGTATAATGATAATCCTGTTTAGAATTCAGATACACCCACAAAAGCAATTAAAAAGTCACTCTGTATAATTCCAGCAATCTATCTCTGCCAATTACTCCATGCTCAAAAAATAGCAAATTCATTGTTCATTTGCTTACAAATTTGCATCATATGCCTAATAAGTACATATTTGTCTAATCAAAATAGAAAGTCATATTCAAAATAACAAAGCCATACTCAAAATAACCATGCATCCCAAGCATGTGTCAGTCCAAAATACCCAACTAAGAAAATTACACTAATCTAGTGGATTGGAAGATGTGGGAGCTTCTGAAGTAGTGGTTGATTCTTGTGAGCCAATTAATACACCAAACTTTGCTCGTGTTGCTTGGCTTGCTGCTGCTAGTGTCTCTCTACTAGCTCCAACAATAGGTGCATCATTTTTATCTTGTGTTGTCATTGTGGTTGGTCGGATTGGTGGTAATCTCACCGGAGGTGGCAAGAATGGATTATATGGAGGTGGGTACCAAGTGGTTGTAATCCGTGGTGCAATGAATGGCCTTTGCGATGGCATAGTTGGCCTTGGTGGAGGCAGGAATGGCCTTTGAGATGCCATGGTCGGGCGTCGAGCTGCTGGCCTAGTGGAAAATGATGGCTGCAATAACACAGCAAGTGGGACCAAATTGAGGGACCATTTAATAAACTAATGGTACAATTGAAGGACTAAATAATATGATTTATAACTAATTCAGGGACCAAATCGTATACCTGGTATCTCTGAAAAACATCATTCATGAATGGTTTTGGTGGTGGCCCAGTCAGAATTGAGGTCTGCACAAGAAAACAATTTTGTAAGAAAACAATTAGAAAAGAGCTTCAATTATCTCAGCAATATAGATTAAGTTTTCTCTCATATTATACCTCATTAACATTATTCATGAATGTTGTTGGATCTTGTTGCCTGGTCAGAATTGAGGCATTGTTAACTACTTCAGGTGAATGTCCTTGCCTTTGCTGGTTTCCATCTGTGTACTGAAATAAGAAAGTAAGTTTGTAAGTGTGGGTGTGTGACATTGGTCAGGGTGATCTACAATTTTTACATCCAGACAATCAAAAAGTAGATGTGCTAAATTTACTCATTTTCTTTCACAAATCAGAATACTATAGCCATTTCCTCACTTTGTTTGAGCCTCTCTGTGGTACTAATAACATCATAAGAACCATGAACAGAGCATCATAAGAACCCTTTGAAAATTTCATCTTCCCTTGTGTAAATTGGAAATTGAAAATGCTTTGGAAAATTGGAAATAGTTTGTTTTCAATCCAATACCAACCATTTCCATGTTTGAATATTCTTTTTCTTCCCATCATGGAGTCTAAAAAAATATTTAAAAGATTTTAAAAAAAAAAAACAGAACAAAACAGAAAGACTAACAATGCTAAGAAGTAGTCCAGTCCTTCACTTGTTTGTTTTTTCAGCATAACATACTTAAAAAATTAGCAGTTGGGACACGTTTCATGTTTAAAGACATGGCAACCACAGAATTTGCCATGTCTAGAAATTAACCACCACATCAAGGTCAAATTAAATTTGTGTCTCCACAATTAGCAAGAGCAAAAGGCTAATTGTTTTGCAAGTAAAGTGAGGCTCAAACAAATAATTGGAAGGAGCTGCTTCTAAACTGTACTTTTATAATTTAACCACAAGTCATACGCCAGCGAAGCCTCCCATCCTACATACCAAAATTTGCATAATCTTCCCACCCTCACTCTCAAAAAGGCTTAAAACCACATACCAAAACAGAGAGCAATAACACTTCCAATCAAAAAAGTAACAATGCTCAAATTACTACTCTAATCTGCCATGCTCAGTGTCAATTTAATTCAGAATTTCAATATAAAGATTTAATATCTATATGTGACAATTAGCTTCAACCACACTAATAAGAAAGTAAGTTTCAAACCTGAGGGATCTCAGTTGTGTACTCAGTTGGATTATTCACCGGTTCCCCTTTACAACTCATAGCATTATGACCCTTGCCTCCACACTTTGAACAAGTTGTCTTGCCGTAGGCCCTCTTAATCTTGCATGAATGTTGTGACTCATCCGGGTCCTTCCTTCTCACTTTCTTTGGCCTACCAAGAGGCCTCTTGTAGGGTGGAGGGTTAATTGGAGGTAATTTAGTCTTCTCCCAAAACTCTTGGCTTGTAGTAGGATTAATATATGGTTCATAAGTCTTTCTCCAAGTTTCAGCATGGAAATAAGGATGAACATAATCTAGGTAATTCCAGTTGTTACGTGCCATACATGCAATTGCATGTTCACATGGAATGCCAGTTATATCCCAAACATTGCAAGTGCAAGAGTGTGCACCCAAATCCACCACGAGTTTCTTTGGCCTGCACTCCACTACAAATTTAAAAGAGCAAACCCCCTTTTTGGTCCCTCAATTGTTACTGAGTCGAGGAATCGGTCCCTTAATTGTGGGAAACTACAACTCAGTCCCTCAATTGTACAATCCCGTTTACGTTTTGGTCCCTCACGTCTGGTCCGTTAGTGAAAGAGGTGTTAAGTGATGACGTGTCACCGTTATCTGCTTAGGTGTCTGTTAAATGCTTAGTTGGCATGCCAAATAAATATCCAAGTCATTTTCCCTTGCCACCTCATTAAAATAAATTAAAATCAAAATCAGAAGATGAAAGGACCATAGCATAGTGGCGTGTGTATGTATGGGATTACTAACTCACAATATAAAATTTCCCAAATCAGCAAAAGTGGTCCCAAACCCTAATGGTCCCAAACTCTGTCGAATCCTCTGCCTGCTCTCTCACCCTAAGCATCGTGCACCGTCGCCGCCCGCAAATCGCCGCCGTTGAAGTCGCCCGCCGGTCAAGATGCGACTGAAGTCCATCGGTAACCCACGGTAAGCATATCGTGTTTGTTTATTTTGTTTTTGTCTCATCGTGATAATCGAAGGCGGTTTTCTGTATGGACTGATAATCGAAGGCGGTTTTCTGATAATCGAAGCATCTCGGTCTATTAATGTAGTGTTCATTATTTCATTATCTCTGTTCTTTAGATACGCAGGATTAATGTAGAGTTAATGTGAGTAGACTGAAGTTGTTTCGTTAATCGAATGCATATTTCAGTGTATATCTATAACTTGGATTTGAGAAATAAGGATGAAAAAAGTGGAGCAGAGCATGACTAGTATGAAAAAAGCAGAGCATCACTTGTATGCATTAACGATGAAATCATAGTAGAAAGAACTATAGGATGAAATTGAAAATAACCTTAAACTTCAGGGATGAATAAGATGACTTTGAAGTAGATGTTTGCTAAGTTTTAACGTCATCCGTATGCTTTGAATAGAATGATGCATCTGGCGCGTTGTAGAATTTGATCAATAGTGAAGTGAGTATTCAAGTTGTTATTGTTTGATACCTTGCTACCTGACTTGAATTGAGAGCAGACTCAAATCCAGTGAATGGCTGAAGCTTTTGTTTTTGGTTTCGAGCTTAATGTGTAGGAAATAAGAGCATCACTAGTATGAAAAAAGCAGAGCATGACTTGTAATGCATAGAGCAGAGCATAACTTGAATTTGATCTTTTTTTGCTTTTCTTTTTTAAAACATATTGTCTTCACTGTGTGAAATAGACCTCGAACCTGAAGAAACCACTAATCGCCATTCTCCAAGAACCAAGGATACGTCCTCACTCCTTGATGAGAAAGGCATCGACCAAAAGATAAAAGAACTCGAAGACAAAATCAATCATCTTCAAGATCGATTGAAGTAGCCGAAAAATTATCCTATCTACAATATCTAGAACACGATAGGGAATAGTCTAAGATTAGTTTAGGCATTAATTTATTTGCTTTCTAGGTTTAGTTTATTTGTGTTGCATTTTTTAATTCTGTCCTTTATAATTCTGTCATTTATGGATCATTCTGTCTTTTAATTTTCTGTCTTTTGTTATTTCAAACAATTTACATTTGAATTCTCATAAATAAAATATCTATTTTGGACTTTTATTATTTTCTTGATCTCAAGTCATTTACATCTAAAATTAATAATAAATAATATATATAATTCGCAAAATTTAAAATATATATATATATATATAAATCGAAAAAAATATTACTAATAATAAATAATGAAATAAAATAAGTTTTTAATAAATAATATGATGATATTTCCTAATTTTCCTCTTATCTTTCCTTTCTACATTGAGGACAATGTGTTCTTCTAAGTATGGGGGAGAGAGGAGTAAATTCACACCCTTTACCTAGTTCTTTACTCCTATTTAATTCTAACATTGGGGACAATGTTATGTTTTAAGTGTGGGGGAGAGGATTAAGTTAGAGTAACTTATATTTTGGTTCACCCAAAAACTCTTTGGTATTAATCTAAACATTTTATAAATTTTGACTTTTAAAAAATTTTATTTTCCTATTTTTAGTGCTTGATTTAAATTTACTTCACTTATTATTTTTCACTTTTTGAGTAGAATTCAAATTAGTTGAATTTTTAATATGATTAAAGTATTGAGTGAATAATTCTATATTCATGATAAGAGTTTTAGTCATAGTTATTTTCTATAGCCTTAGAATAATCTAAGGAATTTTCTAAGTTTAGTAGTATTGTTTGATTTTTATAGACCAATTTGAGAGAAACCCAGCCTAGTTGGAAGATTAAGCCTATATAATACATAATACAATATATAATATAGAGAGATTAGTCTCTTAGCTTTGTTTTCTCTAGAACTTGTTCTAATTCTTGGTTAAAGCTTATTAGATTTAATGATTGTTAATATGATAGAGGCATTTGTTTCTTCAACCCCTTTATCCCAAACACTAGCCAGTTACCAAATATATCCTTTGTTAGCCCCTTTGGGCTATACACTAAGGTGTACCTATAAACTTTCTCGTAGAGATGAACTTTTCAATTTAATTCTCAAAGGTGAATTTAGGTAGCAAAGTTATTAGAAAAAAATATACAAAAGATCTCGACAAAAGAAAAATATATATATAAAAGTCGAGCAAACAAAAGTATCTTTGAGAAAGCTCAAGTAATCAAAGTATTATCATAAGAGCCTATCAAGAGAAAAAGACTGGCCAGTCAAAAGAATAGAGTCCTATGCCAAATGACTCAAGAGGAGTTGAATTGTTAAGAAAAACTTGAAGAGAAATTTTAAAGTAAACACCGATTTCCTTTCTTTTCTCCCTATATTTCTTTCCATATATATTAGTCTTTCCCATACATTACAACCCTATTAAAATCCTCTTCATTAATAATCATTATTTCACCTAAAGTGGAGACTTTGAGAATTTCTATAAGCTTATGGTAGGAACTTAGTCTAAGACATGAATAGAGAGAAATGATACCCAATTAGTGAGGAGGGTGATACACTTATGGAATTGGTCTTATGAAAATTGGATTACACTACTTTACTTGGTTACTCGCTTAAAGAATTCTTTAGCTATAGTTTGTGACTAGGTGATGCGGACACCGATCGTAAGGTGTCAAACACGTCAAATTAATAATACTCGAGCCTTGCTAGTATTACTATATTTATTAAAATATAGTATAGATGCACACCCAAGGTCGAACTCTCGCGGAACTCAATGTGATGAGGTAAGAAGAATTGTGACGAAGACTATAACTTCTATTCTTGAGGGTTGTCACGATTAAATATATCTTAATGAGTCAAAACAATACTTGAGAGAAAACCCTAGAGATGGACTATTATAGTTCGTTCATCATGAAGATTAGATAATAAATATGCAATTACTTTTCTATGTTAGAACATGCATTTAAACTATAAACACAATCAATCAAACAATAGAGAGGATACAAGTTAGGATTGGTAGCTCATCCAAGACTAGATACATGAGCTATTTGCAAAAGCTCTTCGGGACAATCTATATTATTGTCACATCGAAACAATAAACAAATATATATATATATATATATATCTATGGCGCTCCTAATATGCAAATAAGATATTGTAAACCACCCTTTAGCAAACCCTAAAGGGCTACTTCGTTAATCGTGAGAGAGGCAGACTCCGGGAATGCCAAGGTCCCATTACTTTAACAAAATATGATCTACTACTTATATATAACAAACTTTAACAAGTACACTTGAAAGAGTTAGTCATACCTCATAAATGCAACATCAACATCTGGACTTAATAATGAAACATGGTGAACTCAAGTCACATCCTTGAGGCATTCCTCAAGTATTTACCTACTTAGTTACTCATGCTCTAAGATGAGAACTATTCTAAACTAAAGAGAGAATTAGAGTTTTCTTCGTGGATTGGTAAACTGGTGCCTTGAGCGTGGAATGGCGACTTCTATTTATAGTGTGGAGTAGTGTGCTTGATCCGCACGTCAAGGGGAGAAAATCACCTCCCACGGCCCACCTCAATGGCGCAGCGCCTTATATCTTCGTATCTTGAATCGTGGCCGTGCAAAACATACTCTACTGCCTCAGAATATTCTGAGCCGCGAGATTTCCAATTTGAGCCGCTTGCTCAAAGAGGCGGCGCAGATCCAGAGTCTTCTGAAGCTTATTTGCTGACGTCATATTCCAGAATATTCCTGAGCCGTGTGAATTCCGTGTTTGAGCCGGCGGCCCACGTGGCAGCGCAGAAATATTTTGTGCTCAATGCGCTCTTCTATAATATTCTGATATTTCCTTCTTGGTTTGGCCCTGTTTGAATATCTGAAACACTAGATAAACCATTAAGTAGCACCTATTTATAAAATACAATAAATAACGCTAATTAACTTATTTTATCCACTTTATTCCACCATATCCTAGTGTTGCCCTTAGCATATTAATTGGTCTAATTCTAATATATTATTATTATAAACATACCAAAAGAAGGCCAAATAACTTGTTCACTTTTGGGCTGATCAAATTCCCCACACTTAAGACTTTGCACTCCTGAGCAAAGGTACGAAGTAGAAGGAGAAAGAATATGCCAGAGAATCAAGGAACTTTCCTAAGTTCATGATTCAAGGCTAGCACATAATCACAATCTATAGTTAAAGAATTCACTAAACAAGTAACCAAGTAAAGTAGCGTAATCCAATTTTCATAAGACCAATTCCATAAGTGTATCACTCTCCACACTAATTGGGTATCATTTCTCTCTAGTCATATCTTAGACTAAGTTCCTACCATAAGCTTGTAGAAATTCTCAAAGTCTCCACTTTTGGTGAAATAATGATTTTTTAATCAAGAGGACTTTAATAGGGTTGTAATGTATGGGAAAGGCTATTATATATGGAAAGAAACTTAGGGAGAAAAGAAAGAAAAACGGTGTTTTTCTTTTAAAATTCCTCTTCAAGTTTTCCTTAACAATTCTACTCCTTTTATTCGAAGAAAGTAGCTAGCTTACAATAAGGCTCATTTGAGTCGTTTGGCACATGACTATACTCTTTTGACTGGCCAGTCTTTTCTCTTGATAGGCTCTTATGATAATACTTTGATTATTTGAGCTTTCTCAAAGATACTTTTGTTTGCTCGACTCTTCTATATTTTTTCTTCTTTTGTCGAGATCTTCTATATATATTTTTTTTCTAATAACTTTGCTAGCTAAATTCACCTTTGAGAATTGAATTGAAAAGTCCATCTCTACAAGAAAGTTTATAAGTACACCTTAGTGTATAGACTCAAAGGAGCTAACAAAGGATATGTTTGGTAATTGGCTAGTGTTTGGGATAAAGGGGTTAAAGAAATAAATGCCTTATCATATTAACAATCATTAAATCTAATAAACTTTAACCAAGAATTAAGACAAGTTCTAGAGAAAACAAAGGTAAGAGACTAATCTCTCTATATCATATATTTTATTTTGTATTATATAGGCTTAATCTTCCAACTAGGCTGGGTTTCTCTCAAATTGGTCTATAAAAATCAAACAATACTACTAAACTTAGAAAATTACTTAGATTATTCAAAGGCTATAGAAAATAACTAAGACTAAGCTCTTATCATGAATATAGAATTATTCACTCAATACTTTAATCATATTAAAAATTCGACTAATTCGAATTCTACTCAAAAAGTGAAAAATAATAAGTGAAGTAAATTTAAATCAAGCACTAAAAATAGGAAAATAAAATTTTAAAATTAAAGTTTATAAAATGTTTTAGATTAAAAAGTTTTTGGGTGAACCAAAATATAAGTTACTTTAACTTAATCCTCTCCCCCACACTTAAAACATAACATTGTCCCCAATGTTAGAATCAAATAGGAGTAAAGAACTAGGTTAAGGTGTGATTTTACTCCTCTCTCCCCCACACTTAGGAGAACACATTGTCCTCAATGTAGAAGAAAAGAAAAGAAAAAGGTTAAAATTTGGGACATATCATCATATTATTTATTGAAAAGATATTATTTATTTATTTATTCATTATGTTTTATTATTATTTTTTTTTGATATTATTTTTTTTTATATATTTCGAAATAGAAATATATATAGATATAAAATGACTTGAGATCAAGAAAATAATAAAAGTCCAAATAGATATTTTATTTAGAAGAAGTCAAATGTAAATTGTTAACAAATAAGAAAAGACAGAAAATTAAAAGACAGAATGATCCATAAATGATAGAATTATAAAAGACAGAATATTAAAAGACAGAATAAATAAATTAAACTAGAAAACAATTAAACTAATGCATAAACTAATCTTAGACTATTCCCTATCGTGTTCTAGATATTGTAGATAGGATTATTCTTTAGCTTCTTCAATCGATCTTGAAGATGATCGATTTTTGCTTCGAGCTCTTTTATCTGTTTGGTTAGGCCATCCCTGTCAAGGATTGGGGATGTCTCTTTGGAATGATGGGAAGTGCTTACGTTAGGTTTTTTATAGATGATGCAATACTGAGGGTAGTAGGGGGCGTATTCTTCAGGATCTGCCTCAGATTCATCATCTGAGATAGTAATGTAGAACACTTGTTTTTCAGTGTTGGAATCGTCTGAGCGCTTGTGATTATTCTGGGGACAAGTTTCCTGAGTGCTCTTGAATTGGGCCATATCTATAGGTCAATAATTATAATTAATACTATAATTATCGGGAATTTGGAAAACTCTACGATAAACGATCTAGACACTACAAACTCATCTCAAATCACCCAAAAACTCGATCGATCAAATAAAATTTTAAATTGAGGTTGCGCCGTCGTGTTGCGCCGCCAGATCAGAAGCCGGCGCAAAATATTTTTGCGACTTTTTCAAAAATGTTCGAAAGCAAGGCCTCAAATTATTCTTTTGTTGATAGAAAGAAGTCCTAAAGTCGATTTTGAGAAAAGGTCCAATCCTAAAAGTTCCTAGCGAATTCATGAAAAATCGGAAAGACTTACCTTTTAATTGAGAGGAAACTTGAAAAGAGAAGGATTTTAGCTCTCAAGAAAGTGTTCTAGGAGCTTGGGAAGTTTAGAGAAGTGAATATGAGAGTTGTGAGAAGCCTAGAGGGTTGATGAGGTATTTATAGGGTGTATATCTAAGATATTCCTAATATTTTCGTCGAATCTGTGTAATTTAAATATGAATTTAAATGAAATTTGGTAGAGTTTAATCGTGATTAAACTCTTCAAATAATTCGACGTTGAGCCGCCAGGTGCGCCGCCGGCGCAAAAACAAAAATAAAAAATTTTTAGTTTTGACACTTGGCTGTCAGATTCTAACTAAAATCTAAAAATTAAAAAATGGGAATACTAAGAATTAAAATACTAGATTTTTTCTACTACAAATTCTAGAGTTCTAAACTACGAATTAGGGTTGGGATTGTAGGGAATTCGAGGGCGCCTAAGGCAGCGGAAGCATGTAAAATTAAAATTTTAAAGAAACAATAAACGCCCAGGTCCAAGAATTCCCGAACAGATCCGCTAGCTGAATTTAAAACTTTTGGTTAAGTGGTATACCTCAGAGTTTCAATCGCTTTAGTTGAACGGGGCGTTCCCAAGAAGTCCACTTGACGCGTCCTTCCTCCGCCGGTAATCCACACGAACAGTTTGGAGATGCCTAGGTGCTAGCCTCCTTCACTTCTCAAGTGAATCCGGAACCTTTATCTACGGGTGTTCTTTTGAATTCAAGAACTCTTCTTGAATGTCCAAGAACTTGATGGCGCCTTGATCAAGAACTCTTCTTGATCTCACACAACCTTTCCACACAATATTAACTCTTAATATTGCGCCACTTTCTCTCTCTAGGAAAGCTAGGATGCGATTTTCTTTCTCTCTCCTCACCAAGAGAAAATCGAATTTTCTCTCTAAGGAAAAACTAGGCTAGTCGACTTTTCTTATGTGCATGAGACTCTCACCCTTTTGTGATTTCACTCTCAAGAATCCAATTCTCAAGTTTGTGAATTCTCTCTCTAAACTTAGATCAAAATCGAAATTTTTCTCTCTCTAGAATTGGCATCTACTCACTTATCAAAGAATCAAATTCTTCTCTAAGTCTATGGCCAAAGTCGACTTAGGCTTGTATTTATAGGGTTTGGGGAATTTGATAATTATAATTTTAGGAAGGCCTAAAATTATATAATTATCAAATTATAATATTATGATATCTTAATATCACAATTTTAGGACTTGATTTCCAATTTAAAATATTACCTTAATATTAAAATTGGAATCAAAATGCAATCTTGGAGAATCAATTTGGAAGATCAAATCTTCCCAAATCTCTCTCTCCCTCCATGCGCCTATCTTCCCCATTTTTTGTGGAATTTAATAAATTAAAATAACTAACTAACTCTTAGATAGTTATAACTAATTTGTTATTTTCCAACAATATTGAATTAAAGAATTCCCAGAATATCTTTAAGTCAATCTCACCAAGTCTCAAACTCTAGATAATTGAATTAAAATATTACATTAATATTTAAATCCAATTGGACCTAAAATTTCGACTTGCCCTATAAGTCATGAATTAAAATATTACTTTAATATATTTAATTCATCCATTTGAAATCTAGATCAAATCTCATTTGAATTTCAAATTTCAAGCCATGACTTTAATTAATAAAACATTTTTATTAATTAAATTCCTTTTATATATGAGGCGCCAACCTCATCCTATTTAGTCCTAATATTAGTGAATTTAATAAATTAATAATTTCCTAACTCTTAGGAACATTATCTAATTTATAATTCCCCTAATATTATAAATAGGAATATAATTGTAAATAGCCTAATCCAATTATCTATTTAACAATTATCATATATATATATATATATTTGTCTCACAAATCTAAATATAATATATCTGTAGATAATTAATTCAAGACAAGACTTTATGTCCCACAATAAGTTATGTCTCAAACGGTGTCACAAATGTGACCCACGAATTAGGGTTAACTCGTGTTCCAGCTTGGCATCTGGTTCCTGCTCGTGTGTGACCCAGCAGGCCCCACGTGAAGTTGGCAGTAAATCATCTCATGACTTACAAGTCGAGAGCGGACTCTAGCAAGCCATCACGACTACCCAAAACACGTGAGTTATCGTTTAACCCCTAAACGACTTAACCTTAGTACCATCTTGTGCAGATCCCTTTTTGTCCTACGATATTTCGGTAAGGATCAGGCATGGGAAAGTCATCCAAAATCCAAACCTCAACTTTCTCGATCTCCTGAGTAAGTCCCAATATCCAGTGTGGCCACACATTCCCTTGGACAGACTCGTCGAGGGGCCCAGTTAAATATCTCCCATCTCTATGAGGGACAAAATTCCATCTTGGTCAACCACATTCCTCAGCACGACAATCAACCAAACCCGTACTCAGCCCTTATGGCTACCCTGTTACGGATAACGTTAGACTAAGCCAAAGCTTGACAACTGTAATGCCGGAATAGTCAAGACCTCAGGTCTAAGGGCATCATGACAGATTGTACAGGAGAGACCAGCTAATGACTGAACCCATGCAGAACTCTCCGGGTCGGTCCAGCAACTTGTAACTCTTACATAATTGCACCATGACTCTCGTCCCAGCATCTAGTGCGTGCATCTCCATGCACCGAGGTCATGCTGGTCTTGGTTCAATTCAAGTTCCCACTCGAATGAGCGACCAGGGACAGTTTAGATTAACTATCTCATAATTAATCATGGACTGTTATCATAGTAAACATGCTAATAATATGATAACCATTAATTTATCTCCATAAATTAATTGATATGTTCCCAACATATCTAAAGGATGATTGACCCTAGGGCACAATCTCCATCAAACTCCCACTTGCACTAGGTACAATCATTAATCAAACTGTTTCTAACTCTTAGAAACATCCATTAATGTGCGTCTAATTCCCAATTGACGTTACATGTTTTCATGTAAACCTGTGGTGAGGTTTAAGCAAAAGGACTGGCAGAATCCTCGACTGCTATTTTTACATATCTTAGTATCACCATCTCTGGGTGATCTTGTCTGAGTACATCACTGTCGGAATGTCAGTGGGGAAACTCTTTCCCTGCTTGGGTGTCTTTCTGTCTCACAGGATGACCCTTAAGCATACTTTAGACATTAGTTTTTACAGTCTGCGTCCCACGCGACTAACCCATTCTTGTAGAATCAGTGATCGCGTTCCGCTTGGAACCATTCCAACTTACGATCTCTACTGCTCAGGGAATACATTTTCATTACTGCGCTTTAATCTTGGTTGGTTCGAATAATGGGCTTCTTGTGTAACCACCTTACACATTAATTCTTCCATATACCAAGAATTTGTCTTTAGTGCTTCTCAAGTACTAAGGACTTTAATGACAGCCTTCCAGCGAACCTCAACAGGGTCACAACTTATCATATATAGGGCAAATTACATATTGAGTCTAGTTCAGCATGATGGATCCTATTGCCAATGCACATGGGATGCCACTCATGTGTCCTTGCTCATCACGTGTTTCAGGAAACACTAATTCTTGCAAAAGACTAATCCCCTTGATTCATCACCATGAATCCCTTCTTGAAGTCTCTCATACTGAACTCTTCAGTATCTTATTCAAGAATGTACTTCTTGACTCAATTCTAAGAAGCTCCTCTGAGAACTATCTCATAGATCCCAGCTTCTTATCCTTCATTGAAAGTGATTAAACTATTTAAGATTCTCAATCTCAGGGATAGTAATGCAGCTTTCAACTAGCTATATGTATATGACACATAGCACCATGAATGCAATTGTGCTCCCACTAACCTTCTTGTAAACATAGGACCCATCTAGGTTTTGTATGAAGCCAAACTTCTTTGGTGTTTTCATTAAAACAAAGATTGGAATTTCTGACTGGTGGCGGGCTCACCACGCTCCCAGAGCAACACATCCCTGCTCTCAATGACCAAAGATCCCCATCTTTGAAATTGAGAACGTGTTCTGTCAGAACTTCGTTGTCCCTATGATTTAGAGTAGCTTCCACAACTCTTGCGGATCTTCTCTGGTTTTCGTCTGTGCCTCTGATTTGTTTTATGGATCTTGAACTCTTCAAGATTCATACTTACTCCCACTGTTTCTTTTGGAAACAACGAATCCCTTTTAAAAGGTATCCTCCTCTGACTACAAACTCTTTGTGGTCAGATGGGCAGTAAACTTGATATCCCTTCTCAGGGTATCCAAACAAACTCGTAATGAGACATCAAGAGACTCCTTTTATTCCATATCTCATATGGTGTTCTCCAGACGAATCGGCTAGTGTGAAGTCAACAGCTTCTAGAGCACGCCCCTTGAGGTTGGTATAAGATCAATTATCTTAGATCAAACCTTATCTAATAGGGTTCGACATCTTTTCTTAAAATTCCATCCACCATGGGGTTTTAATAAAAGGTGAGTTGTGAGACTCTCTCACAGCTTCTAAGATGTATAGCAGAGTTTTCAACTCAAATCCTAGTCCTTTGATCCAATCGAAGGTTCTAGATTTTATTGTCCAGTTAATTTTCTACTTCGTTTTGAAATCTCTATTTCAAAGAACTCCAACTTGTGTTTCAAAGGATAGCCGTAGATCTAACATTTGAAGCATTAAGTGAGAGCTTATTACTTTTAGCTTAAACACTTATGGGTCCACATACATCAACCATGTATGATCTCCAATAAGTTAGATTTTCCTTTACCATAAAGGAAAAAACCTCTTGTTATCTTTCCATTTTAAACAAGACTTGCAAGCATTACATGATTCCAAATCATGAGGCTTCAAGGTGGTTCTTGTTTGTATGGCCTAAACAACAATTGCTAAAAGTTTGTATTGATGTTATAAATATTGTTATTGTTCTAATTTAAATATAATGAGTACCTTTGCAAATCTCATAAGCAAATAATCATTTATTCAAAATAGAAACCATTCCTTAATGTTTACACAAAATCCACCTTATCTAATAAGGGGAAAAACAATGTCCAAACATCTAAAGAATAATAACACTAGCCCATAGAGGGCGGTCCAAGCTCGCTTGTCCCTTCAGCAGCAATGACAGCAACCTTTGCTCCATTGTCCACATCTAGGTCCATTTCGCTTCCGTCCTTGCTTTCTACCGTCTCTGAAGACCCTGCACATCAAATGTGAGAATCACATGTGTATCCAATACTCAAGTGATTTAAGTAGAAAGACAGAACACTTTATAACATAGATACCTGAAGTAGAGGCTTTAACGCACTTCTGCTTCTTTTGATCCTCCCAGTAGTACTTGCACTTTCTCATCGCGTGTCCTGACACTTGACAGAAAGAACAGAATACTTCCTCTGAGGGTTTTGCCTTCTTGGCAGGAGATTGAGGGTCGTCCTCTGGCTTGGTCTCACCATCCAGCACGATTCCCTTTCCCTTGTCTTTGCCCTTCTTCTTCCTTTCCCTTTTCTG
>QANZ01021240.1:52895-65099 GCA_003254925.1 Chamaecrista fasciculata | reverse complement strand
TATGATACTTATTATGGCATGTTTATCCCATCTAATGCCTTGAGGTCCAAAACCGTTTTGATAACCCCATTAAGTCACACGGTAAAACACGTGAATGGCTAAATTCAAGATAACGAGGCCAAGGCCCAACCCTATATCGTCAAGGCCCAACTGCCATACGTGTCGCGGAGGCGATCACCGTATTCAAAGAACCATGATTTCAATAGGCGTTATATTGAAAATCCCATTCACCCTTGTCTCCTCAAGGTCAAGGCAGATACGTGTCGCGTAGGCGATCACCGCTCCACGATGAACAAGATTTTGACAAGGTGTTTTAGCGATGGCATTAAGGCTTAAGATTTTCTAAAAGAGTTTGATTTTATTTAAAATATTCCGATTTAATTGTTTAATTCTAAAACCCTTTTAAAATTAAACGAGTCATGCAACATGTTTATTTTCCCCATGTATCTCATACATATAAACATGTGTCTGGATTTTGTATCTCATACAAATCCCACGCTCGTATCGTATACGTGGCTATAGCGCATTGTTGGTTAAAGCATGTTAAAATCGCACCTAAGCATACATCTAGCGCATCTCATACATCTAAATGCAATGCAACACACCGTGTTTAGATATGACTCATCTACCCTAGAATTCTCCCAAGCCAATGAGAGAACTTTTCTAAAAAAAGAAAAATAAAATTACAAGTGAATAAACCCCAGTTGCATTGAGGTATAAACAGAAAGTAAAATTACATAAGAGTAGAGGGAGACGACACGCAGGCCGTATTTATCAAAATAAACCTCCTAGAGCCATATCCAACACCACACATTCAAATATGAACAATTCATATAAATATGTCAAACACGGTAACTAAACACACATATTTAAAACTCTTTTAAAATTGTGTTTAATTTTAGGGTTGTGCAATTTTAACATGCCTTTTCTTGAAATTTAGGCCTATTATCAATAATTATAAAATTCAAGAATCTAATTCAAGAATTTCGAATTATTGACCCAAAATTTATAAAATTCCAAATTTTAATAAATTTAAACCATCTTTATAATATTATAATTAAAACACTTTTAATTATAATTATACAAAGATTTCGACTTAGGCCTTAAAATTCAAGAAAATTATCCAAATCAATCTCATTGATTTATTTATGTATCTCATACATAATTTTGCACATTATATGATAAAGTCGACTTTTAGCCCAAAATTGTTCGGTGAATTTTGTAAAACTAAAACTGTGATTGAAAGCGGTAAACACACAAACTTCATACATCTCATGTACAAACAAACAGTTTTAAATCCAAGAACTAGCGTGGCTCTGATACCACTGTTGGGAATTCAAGGGCGCCTAAGGCAGCGGAAGCATGAAAAACTGTAAATAAAAAAAACTTTAAACGCCCAGGTCCAAGAATTCCCGAACGGATCCGCTAGCTGAATTTAAAACTTTTGGTTAAGTGGTATACCTCACGAGTTTCAATCGTTTAGTTGAACGGGGCGTTTCCAAGAAGTCCACGTGACGCGTCCTTCCTCCGCCGGTAATCCACACGAACAGTTTGGAGATGCCTAGGTGCTAGCCTCCTTCACTTCTCAAGTGAATCCGGAACCTTTATCTACGGGTGTTCTTTTAATTCAAGAACTCTTCTTGAATTATCAAGAACTCTTTGGCGCCTTGATCAAGAACTCTTCTTGATCCCACACAACCTTGTCACACAATATTAACTCTTAATATTGTGCGCCACTTTCTCTCTCTAGGAAAGCAAGGATGCGATTTTCTCTCTCTTCTCACCAAAGGGAAAAATCGAATTTTTCCTTCTAAGAAGAACTAGGCTAAGTCGACTTTTCTATGTGCATGAGGCTCTCACCCTTTTGTGATTTCACTCTCAAGAATCCAATTCTCAAGTTTGTGAATTCTCTCTCTAACCTAGATTGAAAATCGAAATTTTCTCTCTCTAGATTAGGCATGTCTAAGTCGACTTATGGCTTTCCTATTTATAGGGTTTGGGGACTTTGATAATTATAATTTTAGGAAGGCCTAAAATTATATAATTATCAAACCATAATATTATGATATCTTAATATCACAATTTTAGGACTTGATTTCCAATTTAAAATATTACCTTAATATTAAAATTGGAATCAAAATGCAATCTTGGAGAATCAATTTGGAAGATCAAATCTTCCCAAATCTCTCTCCAAGCCATGCGCCTATCCTCCCCCTTTTTTTGTTGGAATTTAATAAATCAAAATAACTAACTAACTCTTAGATAGTTATAACTAATTTGTTATTTTCCAACAATATTGAATTAAAGAATTCCCAGAATATCTTTAAGTCAATCTCACCAAGTCTCAAACTCTAGATAATTGAATTAAAATATTACATTAATATTTTAAATCCAATGGGCCTAGAATTTCGACTTGCCCTATAAATCATGAATTAAAATATTACTTTAATATATTTAATTCATCCATTTGAAATCTAGATCAAATCTCATTTGAATTTCAAATTTCAAGCCATGACTTTAATTAATAAAACATTTTTATTAATTAAATCCCTTGTATATATGAGGCGCCAACCTCATCCTATTTAGACCTAATATTAGTGAATTTAATAAATTAATAATTTCCTAACTCTTAGGAACATTATCTAATTTATAATTCCCCTAATATTATAAATAGGAATATAATTGTAAATAGCCTAATCCAATTATCTATTTAACAATTATAATATATATATATATATATTTAAATTTGTCTCACAAATCTAAATATAATATATCTGTAGATAATTAATTCAAGACAAGACTTTATGTCCCACAATAAGTTATGTCTCAAACGGTGTCACAAATGTGACCCACGAATTAGGGTTAACTCGTGTTCCAGCTTGGCATCTGGTTCCTGCTCGTGTGTGACCCAGCAGGCCCCACGTGAAGTTGGCAGTAAATCATCTCATGACTTACAAGTCGAGAGCGGACTCTAGCAAGCCATCACGACTACCCAAGACACGTGAGTTATCGTTCTAACCCATAAACGACTTAACCTTAGTACTATCATGTTCAGATCCCTTTTTGTCCTACGATATTTCGGTAAGGATTAGGCATGGGAATGTCATCCAAAATCCAAACCTCAACTTTCTCGATCTCCTGAGTAAGTCCCAAAATCCAGTGTGGCCACACATTCCCTTGGACAGACTCGTCGAGGGGCCCAGTTAAATATCTCCCATCTCTATGAGGGACAAAATTCCATCTTGGTCAACCACATTCCTCAGCACGACAATCAACCAAACCCGTACTCAGCCCTTATGGCTACCCTGTTACGGATAACGTTAGACTAAGCCAAAGCTTGACAACTGTAATGCCGGAATAGTCAAGACCTCAGGTCTAAGGGCATCATGACAGATTGTACAGGAGAGACTAGCTAATGACTGAACCCATGCAGGACTCTCCGGGTCGGTCCAGCAACTTGTAACTCTTACATAATTGCACCATGACTCTCGTCCCAGCATCTAGTGCGTGCATCTCATGCACCGAGGTCATGCTGGTCTTAGTTCAATTCAAGCTCCCACTCGAATGAGCGACCAGGGACTGTTTAGATTAATTATCTCATAATTAATCATGGACCGTTATCATAGTAAACATGCTAATAATATGATAACCATTAATTTATCTCCATAAATTAATTGATATGTTCCCAACATATCTAAAGGATGATTGACCCTAGGGCACAATCTCCATCAGGGATAACCCTCTTCTTCCCCTACACTTACGCGGAAACCGTGTAAGTGGGAAGAAGGCATCACGGAACATCTTCAGGGTGGCTTGAAGGTTTCGTGGCGGATGTTTACGAAGTATCCACCTAATCTTCGCTTGGCAGAGATCCTTTGTCCACATAGGTTGCCATCCTCGTTATTGAAGAGCGTGGCTCGGATAGGGTTTCGCACCATCTTCATATTTTTAAGGTTTTTAAGTTTTATGCATGGTCGATACCTAGTTTTCTTATTTATCCTAAACCTACGTGTTTTATGCAGTTTGGTCCTATAGTAGTAGTCTCGCATGATAAGACGATAAAGTGCATATTTGTTTGCGAGCGTACCTTTTTTCGTGATCCCTGCATCATCAATGAATGATCCAATGGGCTGATCCATGTCTTCGATTGTTACTCCTTTCTTCTTTGGATCAAGCACCTTGTCTATGCCTATGAAGTCCACATGAATCCTTTTGGTTGCGTTATTGCACACGACATCTACATTGTGGAGCCATTCTTCATCACTTAGGCATTCACCACCTATGCCTAAGTTTTTGCATGAGCACATGGAGAGAATGATTCTCTGCCTTTTTGTTGCTCTTATCTCCTTGTCTCCAAAATTAGAAACACTATAGCATGGGGCTATAATTGGGTTAGTCTTGCACACAGGCTGCCACACAGCCTTGTGTTTGGAAATATTTTCTCTAAGTGCTGGTTTCTCTTTTACTTTGGAAGTTTTGAGGTCTTCCTCCTCTTCCTTGAAGAGTGAACTAATGTTCATTTCTTCGAGGTCTATTTCAGGTCTATGTGAGCCAGGGTCAGAAGGTTCTAAGCTTCAAAGAGTTTCAAACTCGAGTTCCTCCTTCTTTGGCCTTTCTCTTAGGGTTTTGTTGGATGTACAAATACTTCGTGTTTCCAACACGGAGTGTTCATGGGATTTCTCCGCTTCATACATCGTGAGCGTGATGTTTTGATGTCCATTATCCATAGTGATCTTTCCATCCTTCATGCTAATATTAACATTAGTGGTTCGTAGGAAAGGTCTGCCTAAAATGATAGTGTAATCGGTAGTTCTATTGCCACCGGTGTCTAGGACATAAAAGTCAACGGGAAAGATTAGACCTTTCACCTTGACCAAGACATCTTCTACTATTCCTAAGGGACGCTTGCTGCTTTTGTCGGCTAATTGCAGAATCAAGCCTGTTTCCTTAAGTCCATCCATATTCAAAGAATCATAGAATGACTTGAGCATAACATTGATGGCTGCTCCTAAATCCAACAATGCTCCATTGACTACGGCTTTTCCTATCATTCAAGGGATGGTGAATGAGCCAGGATCCTTGCGTTTTATAGGTATCTTAGGATTTAAAAGGGCTGAAATGGTAGGGCTTAGTTGAAGTTTCTTTTGAGATGTTTTCCTTTTCTCAACTAAGTCTTTAAATACTCTAGTATATTTAGGGACTTTCCTAATTAAATCTTATAAGGGTGGAGTGACTTTTAGTTTTCCTAATAAGTCTTCTAGTTCCTTATCCTTTTTATCCACTAATTGTTCCTTAGTCATTACATGAGAGCTTGGAAACGGTAGGTCTTCTACCTTGGTTTCTACCTTAGTTTCTTCCTTAGTTTCTACCTTAGTTTCTACCTTAGTTTCCAATTCATCCACAACAGGAATTTCTTCCTTTTTCTTCTTATAGTTAAAACCAAAGAAGAATTGGGCATACCTAGGGGGTGTTTTTCTATCATAGCCTTAAAGTTTTCTCCACCTTTGATCTCTATGAATATTTCTTCAGGCTCGGGCTCTTCTAGGGGTTGCACTAGGGTCTCTTGAGAAGGATTTTCTACAGGTTCCATTTCTCTAGTGGTAATGGCATGAACTGCCTTAGAACTACTAGGGGCACTAATGTTGTTTACTTTAACATTGGTTGCTCGAAAGGCTGTCTGCTGAAGATCCTTATGTGTACTCATCACTTCCTTCAATGGTGGTCCTTCTTCTGGTTGCTCTAACCTAGGATCCTTAGGCCCTTCTAATTCTTTTCCGAATCAGAGGGTTAACGACTTGAGACATTTAGGGTTAATCACTGTGGTGGATGGCATCTCTCCTTTTGGTTGTGTTAGCTGTGTGGCGACAGAGTTTGTGTGATCTTTTATGTATTCTTCCAATCTTTCAACTTTCGCCTTAAGATTGTTTTGTTCGTTCTTCATTTTAGCCATCACATTTTCTAATGTGCTCTGGATATTGGAATTTTCCCATCCATAGTACTGGCGGGTGTTCCATGCACGATTATTCTCATAGGGGTTTCCTCTTTGATAATCAATGGCTGAAACTTCTTCCTCATCGTAGCTCATGATTGCATTACAGACCTTATAGTTAGTTTTATAATCTTTCCGCTCAGCTTTTAATTCTTCTATCTCTTTAGTCATTTGTTCCATTTTTTTCATCATGGCTTGCAGCAATGATTTTTCAGTATCATCTTCGTCAACCTTTCTCCGATTGTTTTTCCTAATAGCAACCTCCTTAATCAGATTCCAAGCTTCCTCGACATCTAGCTTGGTATTGGATCCATTAGCTGACGCGTCCAAGTGGTCAGCATCGCCTGGGAGAAGTCCATTACAGAAGTAAATGACCAAATTCTCTTCGCTAAACTGATGGTTTGGGCATATGTATAGCAAGTCTTGGAATCTGTTCAAATAATCCATTAATGATTCCTTCTTTTGTTGCTTACAGTTGATATCTCCTTCCTCAAGAGGAAAGCTTTTGATTCAGGGAAATATTTTTTTCAAGAAAGAGCATCTCAAATTTTCCCAGGATGCGTAAGCATTTTTCTCATAGGTTGCCAAGAGATTGTACCACTCTAAGTGTTGGGAAATCCCGGGGAAAACACACAGCGGAAGCAAACCGTATAACAAAAAAAACTTGCGCTCCCCAGGAAAACCCACCCTGAGATCCGCTAGTTGAATTTAAAACCAAATATGAAAAGTGTTATACCTCAAGCTTTCAATCGGATGGTTGAACTTGGCGAGTCTAGAAGTCCGTTTGCACGTCCTTCCTCCACCGGTAATCCACACGAACAGTTTCCCGAACACGAGGTGCTAGCCTCCTTGCTTCTTTCTCCAAAGAAACTCGGGACTGAATCTACAGCTTTTGAACTCAGGAACTCCTTCTCTGAATTCCAAGCTAGGTGGCGCAATAGAGCAGAAGACAGCAACAAAACTCCTTTTGTTCTTCTTCTCTCAAGAACCCTAGAAACCCACAACTTTCGATTTCTCTCCTAACTCCTTAGAAGAAAATCGACTTCTCTCTCTAGGAAGGTGGGTGGCGAAATTTCTCTCTCTACAAGGATGAATTTCGACTTCTCACAAGAGCTAGGGTTTTTCACAAAAGTGCATGACTTATTTTGAGCTAGGCGACTTTTGATCTATATAATTACCAAAATTATGGTAATTTTATAAATATAAAATCATGATATTACAATAATATCATATCTTTAAGACTTGAATATCTAATTAAAATATTACCATAATATTTTAATTCAAATTCAAATCCCTATCTCATAGAATCAAATGGAAGATCAAATCTTCCAATGGGACCCACATGAGATAGGCGCCTAGTTGCTTCAATTTATTGGAATTTTATAA
This sequence comes from Chamaecrista fasciculata, assembly GCA_003254925.1. Lineage (NCBI taxonomy): Eukaryota > Viridiplantae > Streptophyta > Magnoliopsida > Fabales > Fabaceae > Chamaecrista > Chamaecrista fasciculata. The sequence goes on along the minus strand of QANZ01021240.1, from coordinate 57,724 downwards.
ATAAAAAATAACTCCTAAAAATTAGGAAGTCATAACCAACTTATTTTATTCCAATGTTTTTGAATTAAAATATTACAATAATATCTTTAATTCAAAATTTGAATTCTGAATTTAAATTCTTTATTGAATTAAAATATTACCCCAATATCTTAATTCAAATCTTGAATCTCAAATTCAAATTCAAACTCATGACTTAAATTAATAAAACATTTTTATTAATTAAATCATCTATAAATGAGGCGCCACCCTCTATGCCAATATTAGGGAATTTTATAAATCAATAATCTCCTAACTTTTAGGAATTATTTGATTTATTATTCCTAATATTTAAATTGTAAATAATTAATCTCTATTAATCATTTAACAATTATTTAAACTGTAGAAAATTTAAGACAAGACATAATGTCCCAGACATTTCCTCTGTGTCTTAAATTAGGCCACGGAGTGACCCACGAATTACCCTAATTCGTGTCCCTTATAAAGTGTGTTCTAATCCTGCTCGTGTGTGACCCAGCAGGCCCCACGTGAAGTTGGCAGTAGGTCATCCCTATGTCCTACAAGTCGTGAGCGGACTCTAGCAAGCCATCGCGACTACCCAAAACACGTGAGTGATCGTTTGTTACCAAAACCGATTTTAACCTTCGTACCTCCTTGGCACCGACCCTATTGTTCTGCGATATCTTGGTTATGGATCAGGCACAGGAAAGTCATCCATGATCCAAACCTTTACTTTCTCGATCTCCTTGAGTAAGTCCCAATATCTAGCATGGCCATGCATTTCCTGGACAGACTCATCGAGGGCGCCAGTAAGATATCTCCCAATTTAATGGGGAACAAAATCCCAATTTTGGTCAGTCCACATTCCTCAGCACGGCAATCAACCAAACCCGTACTTAGCCCTTATGACTACCCTGTTACGGGCAGCGTTAGACTAAGCCAAAGTCTGACAACTGCAACGCCGGAATAATGATGACCTCAGGTCTAAGGCGTCGTGACAGGTGTACAAGAGAGGCAAGCTGATGACTAAACCCATGCAGGACTCTCCGGGTCAGTCCAGCAACTCGTAACCCCTTACGTAATTGCACCATGACTCTCGTTCCAGCATCTAGTGCGTGCATCCCTATGCACCGAGGTCATGCTGATCTTAGTTCATTTTCGCTCCCACGAAAACAATCGATCAGGGACAGATTTAGATTAATTATCTTATAATTAATCATGGACGTAATCACAGTAAACATGCTAATAATGTGAAAACCATTAATTTATCTCTATAAATTAATCCATATGTTCATAACATATATAAAAGAGGATTGGCCCTAGGGCACAATTCCTAACAGACTCCCACTTGCACTAGGGTACAATCATCAATCTAGCTGTTCCTACTCCTAGGTACACTGATCAATGCGTCTAATCCCCATCGACGATACATGTCTCTCATGTATGACCCTTGCAAGCGGCTTTGTCAGAGGATCAGCAACATTATCCTCGCCTGCTACTTTGCAAATCTTCACATCACCTCTGTCAATCATCTCCCTGACGAGGTGAAAACGTCTGAGTATATGTTTGGTCCTCTGGTGGGACCGTGGCTCCTTGGCTTGCGCAATAGCTCCACTATTGTCGCAATACAGGGTAATGGGATCAGATATGGTCGGAACCACACCAAGCTCGGAGATGAACTTTCTAATCCACACAGCCTCCTTTGCCGCATCCGATGCTGCAATATACTCGGACTCCGTTGTAGAATCGGCAATCGTGCTCTGCTTGGAACTCTTCCAACTCACGCTGCCACCGTTCAGGAGAAACACATATCCTGACTGCGATTTAAAGTCATCTTGGTCGGTTTGGAAACTAGCATCTGTGTAACCCCTTACACATAGCTCTTCATCAGTTCCACCGTAAACCAAGAACTCATCCTTAGTCCTTCTTAAGTACTTAAGGATATTCTTGACAGCGATCCAATGATCCTCACCAGGGTCTTGTTGGAATCGGCTTGTCATACTCAGGGCAAACGACACATCGGGTCGAGTACATAGCATGGCATACATGATGGATCCTATGGCCGAGGCATAGGGGATCCCACTCATGCGACCTCGCTCAACAAGTGTCCTCGGACACTGTTTCTTGCTTAGGGTCAGCCCATGATTCATCGGAATGAATCCCTTCTTGGAATCTTGCATACTGAACCTCTTCAGTACCTTATCCAAGTACGTGCTTTGACTCAACCCAAGAAGCCTACGAGATCTATCCCTATAGATCTTGATTCCTAGAATATAGGCGGCTTCTCCTAGGTCCTTCATTGAGAAGGATTTTCCCAACCAAGATTTTACAATCTCTAAAGTTGAGATATCATTCCCAATGAGTAGTATGTCATCGACATACAGTACCAAGAACACAATCGTGCTCCCACTAACCTTCTTGTAAACACAAGGTTCGTCAGGGTTTTGTAGGAAGCCAAACTCTTTGACGACCTCATCAAAACGATGATTCCAACTCCTGGATGCTTGCTTCAATCCATAAATGGATCTCTGAAGCTTGCACACCTTGTCTGGTGCCTCAGGACATTCAAACCCCTCGGGTTGTATCATATACACATCCTCGGGCAGCCTTCCGTTAAGGAATGCTGTTTTGACATCCATCTGCCATATCTCATAGTCGTAATATGCAGCTATGGCAAGGAGGATCCTAATGGATTTGGCCATTGCAACAGGCGAAAACGTTTCGTCATAGTCTATACCATGACGTTGCGTAAATCCCTTCGCAACTAGCCTCGCCTTGAAGACGGTGACGTTGCCGTCCATGTCGGTTTTCTCCTTGAAAACCCACTTGCACCCTACGGGTTTTACCCCTTCAGGTGGAGTGACCAAGGTCCAAACTTGGTTGTCGTACATGGACTGCATCTCAGCCTTCATGGCTTCAACCCATTTTTCTGAGTTGGGATCTACGATGGCCTCTTGATAGGTGGTGGGTTCACCACGCTCCGTGAGCAACACATCCTTGTTTTCAGTCACGAGAAATCCATAGTATCTCTCTGGCTGGAAACGTGTTCTATCAGACCTTCGTGGTCCTTGTGTTTGTGGAGGAGCTTCCACAACCTCTTGTGGAACTTCTCCAGTTTCCGTCTGCGCCTCTGGCGTGTCTTGTGGAGCTTGAACTTCTTCAAGCTCTATCTTACTCCCACTGTTTCTCTTGGAAACAAGGTCCTTCTCTAAGAAGAATCCATTCCTGACCACAAACACTTTGTTGTCAGTTGGGCAGTAGACGTAATACCCTTTGGTCTCTTTAGGGTATCCCACAAATAGACACTTGAGGGATTTGGGAGACAGTTTATCGTTAGGCTGTTGCTTAACATAAACCTCACATCCCCAAACCTTGAGGTAAGACAAATCGGGACTCTTCCCTTTCCATATCTCATATGGTGTCTTCTCAACGGATTTAGACGGAACACGGTTAAGTGTGAACGCGGCAGCTTCTAAAGCATACCCCCAGAAGGATGGCGGAAGATCGGTCTGACTCATCATAGATCGAACCATATCCAATAGGGTTCGATTCCTCCTCTCAGACACACCATTCCACTGTGGTGTTCCAGGGGGAGTCAGTTGTGAAACTATTCCACAACTACTAAGATGATCAGCGAATTCTTGACTCAAATATTCGCCTCCTCGATCAGATCGAAGGATCTTTATTTTCTTGTCAAGCTGGTTCTCAACTTCATTTTGAAATCTTTTGAACATTTCAAAAGACTCTGACTTGTGCTTCATTAAGTAGATATACCCATATCTACTGAAGTCGTCAGTGAACGTAATGAAGTAGGAGTAACCTCCTCTGGCATGAATACTCATGGGTCCACATACATCACTATGTATGATTCCCAATAAGTTGGATGCCCTCTCACTCTGTCCAGTGAAAGGCGCTTTTGTCATCTTGCCAAGTAAACAGGATTCGCAAGCATCATATAATTCAAAATCAAATGAGCTTAGAAGTCCATCTCTATGGAACTTCTCAAGGAGTCTCTCGTTTATATGGCCCAAGCGACAGTGCCAAAGGTACACAGGATTAGGTTCGCCAACCTTAATCCTTTTGGTATCAACGTTATAGATATCATTATTATGTCTTTGTTTCAATTCTAAGATATAGTGGTTATCATGCAGATCTCCATAAGCATATAACACATCATTCTTATAAATTGAACACTTTCCATTACCATTCACACAAATAAAACCTTCCTTATCCAAATAAGAAAGTAATATAATGTTTGAACTTAAACATGGAACGTAATAACAATTATTCAAAGACAAAATAAGCCCAGTGGGCAAAACAAGCTCGTATGTCCCTACAGCAACAACAGCAACCCTTGCTCCATTGCCCACACGTAGGTCCACCTCGCCTCTGCTCAGCTTTCTACTTCTTCTCAACCCCTGCACATTAGTACATATGTGAAAACCACAAGCAGTATCCAATACCCAAGTGGTAGGAGTAGACAAGTGAACGCCTATAACAAAGATACCTGAAGTAGAATCCTCATTCTTCTTCTTCTTCATATCTTCCATGTACAGCTTACAATTTCTTCTCCAGTGACCTGGCTTCTGGCAGAAGAAACAAACTGCATCCTTAGAGGTCTTTGCCTTCTTGGCAGGAGGTGGGTTAGGCTTTGCTGCAGGCTTAGTTTCACCAACCTCAGCATCCCCTTTCTTCTTTCCTTTGCCCTTCCCCTTTCCCTTGTTCTGAACTAACAAGACAGTGCTAGGCGCCTTCTTAATAGATGCCTCAGCAGTCTTCAGCATCCCATGCAGTTCAGACACTGATTTCTCCATGCCATTCATGTTGAAGTT
>QANZ01021240.1:26554-51616 GCA_003254925.1 Chamaecrista fasciculata | reverse complement strand
GTTCCTGAGTTCAAAAGCTGTAGATTCAATCCCGAGTTTCTTTGGAGAAAGAAGCAAGGAGGCTAGCACCTCGTGTTCGGGAAACTGTTCGTGTGGATTACCGGTGGAGGAAGGACGTGCAAACGGACTTCTAGACTCGCCAAGTTCAACCATCCGATTGAAAGCTTGAGGTATAACACTTTTCATATCTGGTTTTAAATTCAACTAGCGGATCTCAGGGTGGGTTTTCCTGGGGAGCGCAAGTTTTTTTTGTTATACGTTTTGCTTCCGCTGCGTGTTTTCCCCGGGATTTCCCAACAAGTGCTAGACGCCTTCTGAATAGATGCCTCAGCAGTCTTCAGCATCCCATGCAGTTCAGACACTGATTTCTCCATGCCATTCATATTGAAGTTTAAGACGAACTGGTCATAACTTCTGGGCAGCAAATGCAGGATCAAATCTGTCCCTAGCTCTGGCAAAACGGGAAATCCCAGCCTAGCAAAGTGATCTATGTGCCCCTGCATCTTCAAGACGTGGGTTTGATTTTTGAAAAAGTTCCGTTTTTATAGTTTAATTTTAAAACTCCTTTTAAAATTAAACGAGTCATGCCACATGTTTATTCCCCAAGTGTATCACATACACATAAACATGTGCACGAATCTTGCATCATATGCAAAACCCCATGCTCGTATCGTATACGAAGTTATTGCGCCAAAGCGGGGTAAATAGCATGTTAAAATCGCGTCCTAATCATACATCTAGCGCTTTGTATCACATACAAACTAAATGTAAAAACAAACATATATCGTGTTTAGATATGGCCCACCTATCCTAATAATTCTCCCAAGCCAATGAGAGAATTCTTCTAAAAAGAAAGGTAAAATTACAAGAGAGTAAACCCCAGTTACATTGAGGTATAAACTGAAAAGTAAAATTACATCGGATAGAGGGAGACGACACGCAGGCCGTATACACCAAAAACCTAGAGCCATATCCAACACCACACAATTACATATATGAACAATTCATACAATTATGTCAAACACGATATATTTTCAACACATATCAAAACCGATTTTTGTAGGTGTTTAAATTAGGGTGTGCAATTTTAACATGCCTTTTTCTTGAAATTAGGCCCATTATCAATAATTATAAAATTCAGGAATCATATTCTAAAATTTTAATTATTGACCGAAAAAATTTAAAATTCATAATTTTATTAAAATTTCAGTCACCCACATAATATTATGATTAAGACACTTTTAACCATAATTATATGGGAATTTCGACTTTGGCCTAAACTTGCAAGAAAAATTCCAAATCAATCATATTGACTTCTTTATGTATCACATACATAAATTTGCACCTTTTCTTGTAGATTCAATTTTAAGAAAAATAATCGGTGGATTTTTTTGTAAAACCAAAACGTGATTGAAACAGGTAAAACACGCCAAGCATACATCACATGTACACAAAATGATTTTAAATCCAGGACTAGCATGACTCTGATACCACTGTTGGGAAATCCCGGGGAAAACATGCAGCGGAAGCAAAACGTATAACAAAAAAAACTTGCGCTCCCCAGGAAAACCCACCCTGAGATCCGCTAGTTGAATTTAAAACCAGANCCTTCCATTTCTTTCCATTTCTGTGTATAAAGGCAAAGCCTCAATATAGTGTACAGTCATTGTATTTATTTTATTCTCAGCACAATCCAAATAATGGCATCCTCACCCGCTACTCTTGCTCCTGCTTCTATAGCGCTTCTAATGTGACTCTTCTTCATTTTTATCTCTCTCTGCTACCTCACAAAAATATGGTCACTCCTCATCCTATTTCTGTGAAGTTGAAGAGCACAATTTCTTGCCTTGGAAACAACAGGCTCTTGCCACAATTTGTGGCTACAAATTGCAGAAGTTCATTGATAGTTCTGCTGCAATTCCTTCCCAGTTTTCTACTAGTAACACTGCTTCTGCAGGCACCATTAATGATGAATTTATTTTGTGGGAACAGTAGGACCAATTACTTGTCTCTTAGTTGTTGTCATCGATGTCTGATGGCATGCTCACCATGATGGTTGGGTGTGAGCATGCCTTTGAGATTTGGACTCGATTGGAAACCTTTTTTGCCTCTTAAAACTAGACAGAAGCGAGGTGGTCCTGCGCGTAGGCAATGGAGCAAGAGTTGCTGCTGTTGCTGTGGGAACATACGAGCTTGTGTTGTCCTCTGGGCTTATTTTCATTTTGAATAATTGTTATTATGTACCTTCATTGAGTTCAAACATTTTTTCCCTTTCTTATTTGGATAAGGAAGGTTTTACACGTGTTAACGGCAATGGAATGTGTTCTATTTATAAAGACAATGTTTTATTTGCTTATGGTGATTTGCAAGATAATCATTACGTCTTAAAATTAGAACGAAAACATGATTACAATATCTATAACGTTGATACCAAAAGGATCAAGATTAACGAGTCAAATCCTAAGTACCTTTGGCATTGTCATTTAGGCCATATAAATGAGAAACGCCTAGAGAAACTCCATAAAGATGGACTTCTAAGCTCATCTGATTTTGAATCATATGATGCTTGCGAATCTTGTATACTTGGTAAAATGACAAAGGCGCCCTTCACTGGCTACAGTTAGAGAGCACCTGACTTATTGGGAATCATACATAATGATGTATGTGGACCCATGAGTACTCAAGCTAGGGGTGGTTACTCATACTTCATAACGTTCACTGATGACTTCAGTAGGTATGTCTATGTCTACCTAATGAAGCACAAGTTAGAGTCTTTTGAAATGTTCAAAAGATTTGCTGATGCGTCCAAGTGGTCAGCATCACCTCGGAGAAGTCCATTACAGAAATTAATGACTAAATTCTCTTCGCTAAACTGATGATTCGGACATTTGTATAGCAAGTCTTGGAATCTGTCCAAGTAATCCATTAATGATTCCTTCTTTTGTTGCTCTACTGTTGATATCTCCTTTCTCAAGAGCAAAGCTTTNTGCGTGCATCCCTATGCACCGAGGTCATGCTGATCTTAGTTCATTTTCGCTCCCACGAAAACAATCGATCAGGGAAAATTTTAGATTAATTATCTTATAATTAATCATGGACGTAATCACAGTAAACATGCTAATAATGTGAAAACCATTAATATATCTCTATAAATTAATCCATATGTTCATAACATATATAAAAGAGGATTGGCCCTAGGGCACAATTCCTAACACTAAGGCCTTCCCTTCGAGTGATAGGTGGAATATTTTCCATATTACTTCCTCTACTTGGGTTCCTACGGGTTTCATAGTTTGGCAATGGTTGTATAGTGCATTTAGATGACGATAGGGATTTTCATCATCTAAACCATGATATTTAGGTATTCTCTTATATAATGGTCCCTTAACACTACAAGAAAATTGGATTTTAGACACGGAAATTAGACACGGAATAATGGCCGTGTCTGATCCGTGTCTAATTTGTGTCTAATCCGTGTCTAATGGATGAGTAAAAATTTAAAATTTTAGAGAGGGAATTAGACACGGATTATTCCGTGTCTAATAATTTCCGTGTCTAATTCTGTGTCAAATTTGAAGCAAAATTTATTTTTCTTTGCGCCAAAAAATTTAGATTTTTTTGTGCGAACTTAGAGACAGATTAGACACGTTTTGTGTCCGTGGCTAAATTTTTTTTCTCATTTGACACAATTTAGACACAGAAATATTTTGTATCTCCATCTCCATGATCACAAAAAAGCACCCTCATATTTTTAGGCTAGGAAAAACCTGATATTTTTAAAAAAATAGAAACTGAACCCTAACTTCAGAATTTCAATGTCTCGCACAGTGGCTCCAATTCTTATTCGCCTTCGTCTCTCTCTTCCACCCTTCGATCTTCCATAAATCTTTCTCGTCGGTCCTTCTCCCACTAGCGATGGCTGACGACAAACGACGGGGGAGCAAAGTTCCGCAGCGTTCAAGCGTGGGTGCTTCTTCGGCCTTCGGCCTTCGACCTTCGGCCCTCGACCTTCGACCTTTGGCCCTCGACCTTCGACCTTCGACCTTCGACCTCGACCTTCTCGTATGATTCTTCTTCTCCTGAGTTATATAATGTGATTTTCTACTATGAGATATATTTTATTTGGTGTTCCATAGGATTTGACCAAAGTTCTGTCTCGCAATCATCATTGGAAGGAGTCCGTGTTCTTCTTCTCTTGAGTCATGTGTTGGTCGGATTTTGATAGAGCTGTCAAAATGGGTTCCAACCCGTGGGTTGGACCCGTTTAACCCGCAAAAATGGTGAGCCGGGTTGATGCAATCTTGGCTCACCAATAATTTTAACCCGTGTGGGTTGGCTCACCTAACCCGCGAGCCATGGTGAGCCAACCCGGCGAGTTGGTGGGTTAGCTCACCAACCCACCATGTAAAAAAAAATTAATTCTAAAATTAAAAAACTAATAACTTAATTTCATTTTAAGCCTTCCACTAACCCAAATCACTCTTGACATCTCACTTTTCATATTCACTCACAAAATGTCACAATAACTCTTAGTTGCCCTCTCTCTCACTCTCTCTCTCTCTCTCTCACTTTGCTTCTGCATTTTAAGAGTTGGCCTTGAGTTTTGTATTGCAATTTGCAATATTTGATGAATTAAATAGGTCTCGGGCCAAAAACACAATAGGTTGGAACGAAAATTAGCATGTGTGGAGTTTTCCATGTATTTTACAACACTTCAAGAACAATGCAAAGAGTTAGATTTGTTTGAATTTTTTTTTTAGAAAAAAAAACAGGTTGGGAAAAATGTACATTGAATTTAAAAAAAAAAAAAATTTAATTTTGGTGGGTTAAGTGAGCCAACCCGGCTCACCAAGATGGTGAGCCGGGTTGGCATAATCCTGGCTCACCAGAAATTCTGGCCCACATGAGCCAGCCCGCGTGAGCCGTAACCCGTGGTGGGCCAACCCGTGTGAGCCGGGTTGACCCACTTTGACAGCTCTAGATTTTGATATTCAAAGGCTTCGAAATTCTCATTTTGATGTGTGTCAACCATACTGATATCCTAGCTGGGCATATGAGTAGTGTTTAAGCTTCATTTTGGTTCTTTAGAATTGCATTTTGGTGTGTTTATGGACCCATTTGATGGTTGCCGATTTGTGGGCATTTTGATTTGGATTTTTAAAGATGTGGTTCCAAGTATAAAATTTTCTGGTTCAATAAGCATTGGGGTAGGGAGCCTTTGGCTCTTGAAGTGTATAACATTTGTTACTTTTTCTAGTTTAAATGGCTTAGCATTGGCAAATGATTTAGCTATGTTGCAGGTTATTTAAAGTGCCTTTTCCACATGCTGTTTTTCTTATTTGAGCTTGTTATCGTAAAAAAAATTGTTGTCCCCTTCATTTTAGGATTTTAAACTTCTATTTTGAGTGTCAAGTTTCATGTTTTAAATAATTGAAGACTGCTTTGGGTCCATTTCTTGCCACTTAAACCTTCATCTGAGCTACATTAAACTTAAGTTTTGTGTCTGGCCTTTGTGGGACAATTTTGCTATGTTCGCTTGCTTGAAATATTGTTGGGGGTGTGCTTTAAATCCTGACTTTAAGGGTTTGTCAAGTAGAGATCTTGTTGTACATATTTTGGCCAAAGAAATCTAAATATTCTGGTCTGTTGGTTAATGATTGGATTATTTATTGAAGTGATGGATTTCAACTCAATGAAATTTGTATATATAAGAAAACAGTACACTATAGAAAACAGTACACTATAGGTAGCCACATATAAAATTTTAGCCTTTAACTCATTCATTTGACCCCACAACATCCATTAGAAAATATAAAACCTGAAACTTTTTCTGCATGATTTCCTTTAACTTCAATTCTGCAAAATGGATACCTAACTAACCCCAAAGTTAATGAAATTTGGCAGCCACATACCTCCATATATCAAATTTCATCCTGCCAATTTTCATGAATTTTGGATCTCATTAGAAACAACGTTCACATTTTTCTTTGCCCTTCATAGTTAAATACACATTTTTCTCAATTGAGCTTCAATATGCTTAATCCTTATTTTTATATTTCATCTTCATTTTTTTACTGTTTATTGTTATAGGAATTTGTCCAGCAGTAAATTAACAAGCTCCATACCAAAGAATTTAGCCTCTTCATGTTTGAAGCTTTTGTAAGTATTTATTCCTTAGCTATTAAGCTTCTCATTATAATGAAGTTTTATTATGATTGGGCATGAAGTTTAGTTTTATTTTGTACTTAATTATATAGAGTATGATGACTTAACTAATTTAAGTTGTATGACATTTACCAAGTATTTATGTATTTGTGATGTATGTTTGTTCATATTTGTTAGTACATTTCAAATCTTGTTTCATTTTTTATTTTCTTATCAAATTATATTACATATCTAATGTCTTTCATCTTTTTTATGGTCGTAGAAATCATTCTAGTGGGATCCCAAGTATGACAAACAGATAGAAAAGAATTGGGAACTCAAATGCGGTCATAGAGTTAGAGGACTTCTATCTAAAGTTCACGCACAATTCATTGCTAAGGGAAGAAGGCCTCTTTGGATTTGGGAACATGTAATGGATGAATTAATTAATCCAAATTTGGGATGGAGACTCAAGAGCATGTGATCGAGGTAGCACAAGACAAGATGATTCTGATAGTTGTGATTATCGCCAACTTATGTTTTGTGTTTCATTTATGATTGATTATATGGATATTTTGACTCTTAAGGTTTTATGAACTTGCAATTGGATATGCTAGAAGTATTGTATGAATATTTGAATCATTAAGGTTTAATGGATGTTTATTTTTTGATTTTGTTTCTCATATAATGTTCAATTTTGAATTATTAAGGCTTAATGTCAGCAGATTCATTCATAATACAAAAAGAAAAAAAATAAAAATTGTATTTTGTAACATAGACACAGATTAGACATAGAATTCTGTGTCTAAAGTTTGTCTACAATCAGTCTAAAAATTTGCATCTAATTAGACACGAAAATTCTATTTAGACACGGAAAACCTCCGTGTCTAAATAGACACGGACAAGATTTCTGTGACTAAATCTTGGTCAGAATTAGACATGGAAAAATAAAATTAGACACGGATATTGTTCGTCTCTAATTAGACACGGAAACATTATTTCTGTGTCTAAAATTTAGCCACAGTCGTTTTAGACACAGAAGTGAGTCCGTGTCTAATTCCGTGTCTAACCTATTTTAGACACGGAATTCTTATTATTAGACACGGAAAATTCCGTGTCTAAAAACCTATTTTCTTGTAGTGTAATTTCAAAGTTAGTTTGAAATTGAGGTAATGCATTATACTTTGCCTCAAAATGTGTGTTTACTAGGATGGCGTCTCTAATTGATCTTCTCGGTCTAGGTTGTCCATTGTCTAGACCTTGATTTTGGAGAACTTCTTCGCATTCTTGGTTATCTAACCTACGATTATTGCCTGAGTTTTCCATTTGTTCTACTCTTTTATTCTTTTTTATGGATCTTAGTGTTTTATTCAAATCTGGATCTAGGGGAACTAAAGGCTCTATAGGTTTCCTAGGCATAAACTAGAAAGAGAATAATAATAAAAGAAAATAAAGACTAAATAAAATGAATAAAATTAAAAAAAACTCAAACAAATTAAACAAATGATAAAAGACTCAAAATAAAAAGAAGATAAAAATAATAAAATAAAATTCGACTTAAAAAATAAAGACTCAAAAAAAGAAAAAAGACTCAAAAACAAATCACAATTTTCTTAGGAACTCAAGAAAGAGTTCCCCGGCAATGGCGCCAAATTTAATGCGGACACCCGTCGTAAGGTGTCAAACACGTCAAATTAATAATACTCGAACCTTGGAAGTATTACTACATTTATTAAAATATAGTATAGATGCACACCCAAGGTCGAACTCTCAGGAACTCAATGTGATTTGGTAAGAAGAATTGTGACGAAGACTATAACATCTATTCTTGTGGGTTGTCACGATTTAATATATCTTAATGAGTCAAAATAATACTTGAGAGAAAACCCTAGAGATGGACTATCATAGTTCGTTCATCATGAAGATTAGATAATAAATATGCAATTACTTTTCTATGTTAGAACATGCATTTAAACTATAAACACAATCAATCAAACAATAGAGAGGATACAAGTTAGGATTGGTAGCTCATCCAAGACTAGATTCATGAGCTATTTGCAAAAGCTCTTCGGGACAATCTATATTATTGTCACATCGAAACAATAAACAAATATATATATATATTTATGGCGCTCCTAATATGCAAATAAGATATTGTAAACCACCCTTTAGCAAACCCTAAAAGGCTACTTCGTTAATCGTGAGAGAGGCAGGCTCCGAGAATGCCAAGGTCCCATTACTTTAAAAAAATATGATCTACTACTTATATATAACAAACTTTAACAAGTACACTTGAAAGAGTTAGTCATACCTCATAAATACAACATCAACATCTGAACTTAATAACGAAACATGGTGAACTCAAGTCACATCCTTGAGGCATTCCTCAAGTATTTACGTACTTAGTTACTCATGCTCTAAGATGAGAACTATTCTAAACTAAAGAGAGAATTGGAGTTTTCTTCGTGAATTGGTAAACTGGTGCCTTGAGTGTGGAATGGCGACTTCTATTTATAGTGTGGAGTAGTGTGCTTGATCTGCAAGTCAAGGGGAGAAAATCACCTTTGCGCCGTGGGCTGCGCCGGCGGCCCACCTCAACGGCGCAGCATATTTGTATCTTGAATCGTGGCCGTGCAAAACATACTCTACTGCCTCGGAATATTCTGAGCCATGAGATTTCCAATTTGAGCCGTTGGCTCAAAGAGGCGGCGCAGATCCAGATTCTTCAAAAGCTTATTTACTGACGTCATATTCCAGAATATTCCTGAGCCGTGTGAATTCCGTGTTTGAGCCGGCGGCCCACGTGGTGGCGCAAAAATATTCTGTGCTCAATGCGATCTTCTATAATATTCTGATATTTCCTTCTTGGTTTGGCCCTGTTTGGATATCTGAAACACTAGATAAACCATTAAGTAGCGCCTATTTATAAAATACAATAAATAACGCTAATTAACTTATTTTATCCACTTTATTCCACCATACCCTAGTGTTTCCCTTAGCATATTAATTGGTCTAATTCTAATATATTATTATTATAAACATACCAAAAGAAGGCCAAATAACTTGTTCACTTTTGGGCTGATCACTAGGTGCTGGCCTTGAATCATGAACTTGGGAAAGTTCCTTGATTCTTTGGAATATTCTTTCTTCTTCTACTTTGTACCTTTGCTCAGGAGTGCAAAGTCTTAAGTGTTGGGAAATCACAGAGCTGTTGGAGATTGTGCCCTAGGGCCAATCATTTTATGTATATGTTTTGAACATATTGATTAATTTATGGAGATAAATTATGTTGTTATTATATTATTAGCATGTTTTCTATGATAGCGTCCTTCATTAATTATTAGATAATTAATCTAAATCCGTCCCTGGTCGATTATTCTCGTGGGAGCGAGAATGAGTTAAGACTAGCATGACCTCGGTATATGGAGATTCATGCACTAGATGCTTTACGAGAGTCATGGTGGAATTATGTAAGGGGTTACAAGTTGCTGGACTGACCCGGAGAGTCCTGCATGGGTTTAGTCATTAGCTAGCCTCTCCTGTACACCTGTCACGATGCCTTAGACCTGAGGTCTTGACTATTCCAGCGTTGTAGTTGTCAAACTTTGGCCTAGTCTAACGTTGCCCGTAGCAGGGTAGCCATAAGGGCTAGGTACGGGTTTGGTTGATTGCAGTGCTGAGGAATGTGGTTGACCAAGATGGGATTTTGTCCCTCATAGAGATGAGAGATATCTAACTGGCGCCCTTGATGAGTTTGTCCAAGGAAAGAGTGGCCACTCAATAAATTGGGACTAACTCAAGGAGATCGAGAAAGTTGCGGTTTGGGTAGTCGTGATGGCTTGCTAGAGTCCGCTCTCGACTTGTGAGTTATAGGGATGGCTTGCTGCCAACTTCACGTGAGGCCTGCTGTGTCACACATGAGCAGGATCTGGACACCGCTTAAAGGGACACGAATTAGGGTTAATTCGTGAGTCACTCCGGTGACACAATTTAAGACATAGCTAAATGTCTAGGACATAAAGTCTTGTCTTAAATAAAATATACGGTTGAGATATTTAAATTTGTGGGACATGTTTAAATATATTAATTGTTAAATAGTTAATTGGATTAATCTATTTACAATTATAATATTAGGGAATAATAAATTAAATAAGGTTCCTAAAAGTTAAGAGATTATTGATTTATTAAATTCACTAATATTAGGATAAGATGGATAGAGGGTGGCGCCTCATTTAAAGGAGATTTTAATTATTAAAATTGTTTTATTAATTAAAGTCATAGATTTGAATTCAAGATTTGATCTTGAGATTCAAAATTTGAATTAAAGATATTAGGGTAATATTTTAATTCAAAATCATTGGAAGATAATAAGTTGGTTATAACTTCCTAAGAATTAGGAATGTTATTTTTGATTTATAAAATTCCAAGAAAAGGAGGGGATAGGCGCATGGCTTGTGGGACCAAGGAGGAAGATTTGATCTTCCATTTTGATTATCAAAGATTGCATTTTGAATTCAATTAAGATATTAAGGTAATATTTTAATTAAGAATTCAAGTCCTAAAATTATAATATTATTGTAATCTTATAATTTTATAATTTGATAATCCATTAATTTAGGGATTCCCTAATTATAATTATCAAAATTCCCCAACTCTATAAATAGGGCCAAGGAAGTCGACTTGGCCAACCCTAATTCACTAAGTGAATTTTGCTTTCTTCTTTTGTGAGACAAGAGAGAGAATTTCGCCTACCTCTAAACCTAGAGAGAGAAGTCGATTTCTTCAAGAGTGTGAGGAAAAATCGACTTGTTCTAAAATTAGGGTTTTGAGAGGAAAAAAAAAGAGAGCCTCTTGTTTCTTGCGCCACCTATCCTCTTGGTTCAAGAATTGTTCTTGATCACCAAGAGCCGTAGATCGAGTTCCCAAATTCTTTTGGAGAAAAGAACCGAAGGCTAGCACCTTGGTGCCACTAAACTGCTCTTGTAGATTACCAGCGGAGGAAGGACGCTTCGTGTGGACTTCTCTGAATTGCACAGTTCAACCGGACCGATTGAAACTCTTGAGGTATACCACTAACTTTACCGGTTTAAATTCATCTAGCGGATCCGTAGGGAAATCACCTTTTGTTTTTGCGCCATGTTTTAATAAATTTTTATATTTTGCGCTTCCGCTGCGCGCACCGTGATCTGCCAACAAGAGCGCCGCGCAGCGGAAGCAAAAATCAAAAATTAAAATTAAATGGCGCAAGCTTTGTCATTTCTTGCCAGGATCCACTGATTGAGCCTATACTAGAAGAAGGATAGAATTTTTACCAGAATCACTCCGTAGCCTCTGTAATCACGATGCTGAGAAGTCCACTCTGAGTGTGCTTCCTCCGCCGGTGATCCACACGAACAGTTTTGGAGATGCCTAGGTGCTAGCCTCCTTCACTTCTTCCCAAGTGAATACGGGAACCGTATCTACGAATCTTGAATGTTCAAGAACAATTCTTGAACACTCAAGAACAAGGGGTAAGATTCAAGAACACTTCTTGAATTCCCAAAACAAAGTGGCGAAATTCAAGAACCCTTCTTGAAATCCCCAAAGTGGCGCAAACCTCACACTCACACCCTAAACCTTTTAGGGTTTTCTTGAATTTTTCTCTCTCTAGAAGATAGACGCCACTTTCTCTCTCTCTTGAAGAAATCGAGTCTCTCTCTAGAAAATAGGTCAAGTCGAATTTTCTCTCCCATCTTGGAATTCAATTGAGCAACTTCCCTTTTGTTGTGTGTTTAAATAGAGTTATTTCCTAACTCATGAAATCAGGGAATTATAATAAAGAAAATAGGGATTCCAACACTTGATTATAATATTACACTAATATTATAATTCAAAACTAAAAGGCAATTTAAATTTAAATTTCAAGATCAAATCTTGAAACTAAATCTTGAATTCCCAATCCCTATTGGTCAAGAGGTTTTGAATTCCTAATTAAAATATTACATTAATATCTTTAATTTGGAAATTCAAAATGCAATCTTGAAATCCAAAATGCAAGATCAAATCTTGCCCATTGGATCACATCCATGCGCCATCCTCAAGCCAAATTTTAGGAATTAAAATAACAACCCTAACTCTTAGGAAGTTATAACCAATTATTAATTTCCCCAACAAATTGAATTAAAATATTACCCTAATATCTTTAATTCATATTTAATTCTTAAATTCAAAATCAATTATTGAATTCAAATTCCCTAACAATATTGAATTAAAATATTACTCTAATATCTTTAATTCAAACATGAATCTTGAAATCAAGATCTAATCCTGAATTCAAAATCAAATTTTGATTTAATTAATAAAACAATTTCATTTATTAAAATCAAGAGGTAAGAGGCGCCACCCTCACTTCTTGTTATCCCAATATTAGAGAATTTAATAAATCAATAATCTCCTAACTTTTAGGAGGCTTATAATTTATTATTCCCTTATATTTTAAACAAGAATCTAATTGTAAATAGGTTAATCCAATTAACTATTTAACAATTAATATATATTTAAACTTGTCTAACAATTTTAAATATCACAAACGTAGATATTTATTTAAGACAAGATTTCATGTCCTAAGACATTCAACTATGTCTTAAATCGTATCACTAAAGTGACTCACGAATTAACCCTAATTTGTTGTCCCATTACGGCATCTTGATCCTGCTCGAGTGTGACCCAGCAGGCCTCATGTGAAGTTGGCAGCAAGCCATCTCTATGACTCACAAGTCGAGAGCGGACTCTAGCAAGCTATCACAACTACCCAAAACAAATGAGTTTATCGCTTTAACGCTAAACGATTTAACCTTAGTTCCACCTTGTCTTGATCCCGATTGTCACACGATATTTTGGTCATGGATAAGGCACAGGAAAGTCATCCTTAATCCAAACCATAACTTTCTTGATTTCCTGAATTAGTCCCATTTCCCTGTGTGGCCACACATTCCTTGGGCAGACTCATCGAGGGGCACAGTTAAATATCTCTCATCTCAATGAGGGACAAAATTCCATCTTGGTCAACCACATTCCTCAGCACAGTAATCAACCAAACCCGTACCTAGCCTGTATGGCTACCTTGCTACGGGCAACGTTGGACTAGGCCAAAGTTCGACAACTACAACGCCGGAATAGTCAAGACCTCAGGTCTAAGGGCATCGTGACAGGTGTACAGGAGAGGCTAGCTCATGACTAAAACCCATGCAGGACTCTCCGGGTCGGTCCAGCAACTTGTAACCCTTGACTTATTGCACCATGCCTCTCGTAAGGCATCTAGTGCATGTATCTCTATACACCAAGGTCATGTTGGTCTTAGTTCATTCTCGCTCCCACGGGAACAATCGACCAGGGACAATTTTGAATTAATTATCTCATAATTAATCAAGGACGCTATCATAGTAATCATGCTAATAATATGATAACAACATAATTTATCTCTATAAATTAATCAATATGTTCAAAACATACTCATAAAATGATTGGCCCTAGGGCACAATCTCCAACATTAAGTGTGGGGGATTTGATCAGCCCAAAAGTGAACAAGTTATTTGGCCTTCTTTTGGTATGTTTATAATAATAATATATTAGAATTAGATCAATTAATATGCTAGGGGAAACACTAAGGTATGGTGGAATAAAGTGGATAAAATGAGTTAATTAGCGTTATTTATTATACTTTATAAATAGGTGCTACTTAATGGTTTATTCAGTGTTCCAGATATCCAAACAGGGCCAAACCAAGAGGGAAATATCAGAATATTCCAGAAGATCGCGTTGAGCAAAAGAAATCTCTGCGCCGCAACATGGGCCGCCGACCCAGATTCAGTGATACACACGCGCAGGAATATTCCAGAATATGACATCAGCAAATAAGCTTCAGAAGAGATTGATTCTGCGCCGTCTTTTTGGGCCAGCGGCTCAAAAAGGGAAATCTCACGGCTCAGAACATTCAAAAGAAGTAGAGTATGTTTTGCACGGCTACGATTCAAGATACGAAGATATAATCGAAATATGGCAGATATTTCACTGTGCCTTCGTATTGGGCCGCCAGCGCAACCCACGACCAAGAGGCAAATATATTCCCTTGACTTGCGGATCAAGCACACTACTCCGCACTATAAATAAAGGTCGTCCTTCTACGCTGAAAGCACCGAAATCAGAATCGACTCCAGATCGCTCCAATTCTCTCTTAGTTTAGGATAGTTCTCATCTTAGAGTATGAGTAACTAATTAGGTAAATACTTAAGGAATGCCTCAAGGATGTGACCAGAGATCACCATGTTTCGTTGTAAAGTCCAGATGTTGATGTTGCATTTATGAGGTATGACTAACTCTTTCAACTGTAATTGTTAAAGTTTGTTATATATAAGTCGTAGATCATATTTCGTTAAAGTAATGGGACCTTGACATTCCTGGAGTCTGTCTCTCTCATGATTAATGAAGTAGCTCTTTAGGGTTTGCTAAAGAGTGGTTTACAATAACTTGTTTACATAACTAGGATCGTCATTGATATATATACATATGTTTGTTTATTGTTCCGATGTGACAATAATATAGATTGTCCCGAAGAGCTTTGGCAAATAGCTCATGAATCCAGTCATGGATGAGTTACCTATCCTAATCTTGTACCCTCTCTATTGTTTGATTGATTGTGTTTATAGTTTAAATACATGTTCTAACGTAGAAAAGTAAATGTATATTCATTATCCAATCTTTATGATGAACGAACTGTTAGGAATTGTGCCCTAGGGCCAATCCTCTTTATATATGTTATGAACATATGGATTAACTTATAGAGATAAATTAATGGTTTTCACATTATTAGCATGTTTACTGTGATTACGTCCATGATTAATTATAAGATAATTAATCTAAACTTGTCCCTGATCGATTGTTTTCGTGGGAGCGAAAATGAACTAAGATCAGCATGACCTCAGTGCATAGGGATGCACGCACTAGATGCTGGAATGAGAGTCATGGTGCAATTACGTAAGGGGTTACGAGTTGTTGGACTAACCCGGAGAGTCCTGCATGGGTTTAGTCATCAGCTTGCCTCTCTTGTACGCATGCCACGACGCCTTAGACCTGAGGTCATCATTATTCCGGCGTTGCAGTTGTCAGACTTTGGCTTAGTCTTACGTTGCCCGTAGCAGGGTAGCCATAAGGGCTAAGTACGGGTTTGGTTGATTGCCGTGCTGAGGAATGTGGACTGACCAAAATTGGGATTTTGTTCCCCATTAAATTGGGAGATATCTTACTGGCGCCCTCGATGAGTCTGTCCAGGAAATGCATGGCCATGCTAGATATTGGGACTTACTCAAGGAGATCGAGAAAGTAAAGGTTTGGATCATGGATGACTTTCCCGTGCCTGATCCATAACCAAGATATCGCAGAACAATAGGGCGGTGCCTAGGAGGTACGAATGTTAAAATCGGTTTTGGTAACGATCGATCACTCACATGTTTTGGGTAGTCGCGATGGCTTGCTAGAGTCCGCTCACGACTTGTAGGACATAGGGATGACCTACTGCCAACTTCACGTGGGGCCTACTGGGTCACACACGAGCAGGATTAGAACACACCTTATAAGGGACACGAATTACGGTAATTCGTGGGTCACTCCGTGGCCTAATTTAAGACACAGAGGAAATGTCTGGGACATTATCTCTTGTCTTAAATTTTCTACAGTTTAAATAATTGTTAAATGATTAATAGAGATTAATTATTTACAATTTAAATATTAGGAATAATAAATTAAATAATTCCTAAAAGTTAGGAGATTATTGATTTATAAAATTCCCTAATATTATGCTTGAGGGTGGCGCCTCATTTTAGGATGATTCAATTAATAAAAATGTTTTATTAATTTAAGTCATGGATTTGAATTTGAATTTGAAATTCAAGATTTGAATTAAGATATTGAGGTAATATTTTAATTCAANAAGTCGCCTAGCTCTATGTCAAGTCATGCACTTTGTGAAAAACCCTAGCTCACTAGAGAGAAGTCGAAATTCATCCTAGTAGAGAGAGAATTTTCGCCACCCACCTTCCTAGAGAGAGAAGTCGATTTTCTCCTAAGTGTTAGAGAGAGAAATCGAAAGTTGTGGGTTCTAGGGTTCTTGAGAGAAGAAGAACAAAAGGAGTTTTGTTGCTATCTTCTACTCTGTATTGCGCCACCTAGCCTGGAGTTCAGAGAAGGAGTTCCTGAATTCATCAACTGTAGATTCAATCCCGAGTCTCTTTGGAGAAAGAGGCGTGGAGGCTAGCACCTCGTGTTCGGGAAACTGTTCGTGTGGATTACCGGTGGAGGAAGGACGTGCAAACGGACTTCTAGACTCACAAAGTTCAACCATCCGATTGAAAGCTTGAGGTATAACACTTTTCATATCTGGTTTTAAATTCAACTAGCGGATCTCAGGGTTGGATTTTCCCGGGGAGCGCAAGTTTTTTTTTTATTTACTGTTTGCTTCCGCTACGTGTTTTCCCCGGGGATTTCCCAACACGAACTATGATAGTCCATCTCTAGTGTTTTCTCTCAAGTATGTTTTGACTCTGAAATATCTTATTAAATCGTGACAACCCTCAAGAATAGGAGTCATAGTCTTCGTCACAATTCTTCTTACCTCATCACATTGAGTTCCGCGAGAGTTCGACCTTGGGTACGCATCTATACTATATTTTAATAAAGGATTAAGTGCAATTTTGGTCCCTTAACTTTCGCAAAGGTTCCAATTAGTCCCCTAACTTTTTTTGTTGCAATTTTGGTCCCCTAACTTTCGCAAAGGTCTCAATTTGGTTTCCTAACTTTTTTTGTTGCAATTTTGTTCCACTAACTTTTGAAAGCGTCTCACTGTTGATCCCAAGTGCACTATTTCCATCCATTATCTGCTGTTAGTGTTGATCTGGCAGGCTGAGTTGGCTGATGACGTGACAAATATGGGTGAACTGGAATAAAAAAGGACCATTATGCGGGGACGTTTTCATGACTTGGAAGTGCACTTGGGACCAATAGTGAGACATTTTCAAGAGTTAGGGGACCAAAATTGCAACAAAAAAAGTTAGGAGACCAAATTGAGACCTTTGTGAAAGTTAGAGGACCAAATTGAGACCTTTGCGAAAGTTAGGGGACCAAAATTGCATAAAAAAAAGTTAAGGGACCAAATTGAGACCTTTGCAAAAGTTAGGGGACCAAAATTGCAACAAAAAAAGTTAGGGGACCAAATTGAGACCTTTGCGAAAGTTAGAGGACCAAAATTGCACTTAAGCCTTTAATAAATATAGTTTATACTTGCGAGGCTCGAATATAAATTAACTTTGACTCGCTTGACACCTTACGACAGGTGTCCGGTCAAGGTCCATAGGTAGAGATGTGGAAATTTGATTAATTGTATGCACACTTGTTTGTGAATTGATGTGAATTGGAATCTTTTAAGTATCTTTGCTATTGTTTGATGAGATGCTTGAATGAATAATAATATAAAAATTTTCTTTCCTTTTGTGGTTTGTATTTTTGTTTTATAATTTCAGTCATTGTACACTGTTGTTGACATTTTAACTCTGACTGTGATAACAAGGAAAAAATGTCTTTGATTTGAAGGAAGTAAGAAAAAAAAGGCAATAATTGTGAGATCCCGAGTTTTAAAACTTAGTTTTGGGTGTTCAACAATGGAATTAGTGATTTTTTTTTAGAATTTTAGACGGAATTTTAAGCTAGTTTTAAGCCGGTATTAAGAGTTTTGGGTTAAAAATTTTAGAAATTAGTGAACACAGATATTTAGAATTTTAATTGTCATATTTGAAATCCCCATATTTTATTTGGCATGTGGTTAAAATTTGGGAGCAAACGGAGTTTAAAATTTCATCTGGGTTTTTATCTGGCCGACAAATGACACTTTTAAGTAAGAACTGAAACATGTTAAAGATAAAATTTTCAAAAAAAAAAATTACATATTTGGAATCTACTCTTTGTAGCGAAGCTAATGATATAATTTTTGTCTAGAAATTTTGTTTAAAAAATTTTGAGTTTTCAGGATTGTTTTGAGAGGACTCTAGTAATTCTGGGCATTTTAATAAATTCTAGTTTCTAAAGACCCTGCATCTGAATAATATTTTGACCCCCCCAAACTTCCAGAACTTTGCAAAAGTGCCCCAGCTCCCTTTTATATAGGCTACACGACCACTTGAACCAACATCACCCTTCATCCATCTCTACCCAAGTCGAACCAGTAGCAGCCAAGACACCCACAGTCCGTCGACCTGCCCTGACCGTCGACCACCTTCCAGAAGCCACCGGCGCTGCCACTCTTGGTGGTGGAAGCCGCCATCCCTTCTTTGTCTCTTCTAGGTAGATTCTCTCCTCCATTTTCGTCACTTTTGGGTTCTTGATTGGGAATGGATTTTTGATGTTATAAACTGAAATTTCTACTGAATTTCTACTCACTTCATGATGTATTTCAACATTCCAAAAGCTTTATTACAGTTTAGGTTCATTTCTATCAACTTTGGAACCCATAAAACTTAGGGTTAACTTTAAATTTGGGGTTTTTGCCAAAATTTTTCATGTTGCACGATTTCATTGATTTTTGTGAGGCCATTTGATGGTATTAATGGTTGTCTATCATTGGATTGAAGCTTAGTTCCACATTCATGAATTTTGGACCCGATAGGGTTTGGGGTAAACTTGAAATTTGGGGTTCTTGGCCAAAACTCATTGTTTTCTTGAGATTGATGGGTTGGGTGAGTTTATTGGAGGGTTATAATGAATTCCATAATATTAACTTGAATTTATAATGTATATATTGAAACTTGATTTTCTTGGTGAAACTTTAAAGTTTGCAAATTGGTCCCTATTGGGGGTTTTGGTGGTTTTGACGAACTAAATAGGATACTTTGGAATTATGAAGAGTTGTGGAACAATGATATTGAATTTAAAGTGCAGTAGTTTATCTATGCAAGTTAAAATTGATAGAAAAGAATGTGTCAAGTTGTGGCATTGATTCAAGCTTTTGATTTTAAAATTTGTTTTTGAGCTAATCTTAACAATTGGATTTCAAAGTCTCTTGTTAATTTCTTGGTTGAGACATGCGTTCTTGGAAATGTGGGAAAGGGTAAGATAAGTTCTAGATAGCGGGTTCTTAGGTGAGTTAAGGGTGTTAGCAAGTTAAGGTTTTCAAGTTTTGAAAATTGTACCTTTCGAGTCTTTGTACCGAGTTATTGAATGGTGATGTTGATTGGTATTTTGACTGTAATTATGTTCCTAGATGCTTGCTTTGGTTGTTGGAAGAAAGCATGAAGGCTATGGAGCCCATCCTATCGACTAAGGTGAGTGACTTTTTCTTGCTTGTCCCGTGTGAGGGCTTAATTGATTATGAGATTCGTTTATTTTGTGAACTAACCCCTTTCATCGACAGATTGTCAAAATTTGGAAATCTTGAGTACTTTTGGATATAATTCGTCGTATTTTTAAATATTTCGTTGATGGTGATGAGTGGTTGAATTGGAATTAAGTTACTTTGAGATAATTATTACTTCTTGTGAATAAGTGATTGTGTACGGTATATGCTCCGATTGCGGGGTGTGATGACTATTTGTATTTATCCCCAATGATGGGTTGAGGCTGATATATGTTAAAATTGGCGGGAAGTTCCGTTACGATGGAAATCTTGATTCTGCAACACTAGTTACTTGTATTATTTATAATTGATGTATGAGGTCGTGTTCTTGTTTATTTGGATTCATATAAAGTTGGCCATGACAAGTGTTTGGATGAATTTATTGTCACCCTTATATTCTTGTAACATGGTTGATTCTTTACAAGGTTATCGATGTTATTGATCTCCTCATAGACCTTGTGACATTCCTTTATGTGTGTTTTCTTTTATGGACTTTTATTGATTTCTTTAAGTTATGGGAAATATTGAATTCTAGTTGTGTATCTTCTTTCATCATTTAAATTGTAGAATGATGTTTGTGCTAGTGTTTAATTTTTATTCAAGTGTCGTATGGATTGAGTTGACTAAATTGTGCTTGTGCTTGTGATTGTGATTGTGATTGGGTTGGTGTTTATGTTTGTGTTTGTGTATGTGATTGTTCTTTCATAGTTCTAGTTGTGATATTGATTGAAAGTTTTTACTTATTTTGGTGTGTGCTTTATCGTTGATTAATTGTGGAATTGTTGAGATAACACTGTGTGCGCTCCCGATGGGTGGAATGAGCTGTGTACGGTTCCCACGGGTTGAGATAATGATGTGTGCGCTTCCAATGGGTAGAATAAGCTGTGTGCGGTCCCCATGGGTTGAGATAATGCTATGTGCGGTCCCAATGGGTGTGATAAGCTGTGTGCGGTCCCCACGGGTCAGAATAATGCTGTGTGCGATTCTGAAGGTTGTAGAAAGAATTGAATATTGATAGTGTGATATATCTGTGATTGGGTGATGAATTGATTGTTGAATCTTAGTCTGCTTTGAAAGTCTGAGTTAGTTTTAAAATGATGATTCTGTGATGTTCAATATTGTTGCTATTAACAATGCGTGAATTCTTGACATTCGATGGTCTAAACGGTATTGGTTGAAGCGGTATTTTGTTGCTGGCTATCTTGTAGTGAGATGTTATCGAGGTAATCTTTATTCGATTGCGCATGGTTTCATATAAAGTTTCTCTACTTTTAAACAAACGAGATCTGTATTCGAAGTTATAAGTATTCACTTGCTTAAAATAAAATTTATAAAGTTTGATTTCTAACTCCTCTAAAAGCGTGACCATGATAAGACTTTTAAAGTTATGATTATAATTAGACCTATATTATTCATCAGCTTTAATCCCTTATGAGTTATTAATATTTGATTGATTTAAATACTCTATCACAAAAAACGTTGATCCTTGTAAAGAGTTTTAAAGGAAGATTTCGTTACTTGATTTTCCTGTGAGAAATTTGTTTTAACAAAACCTTAATTATTTGTTACTTCCTTTACTAAGCAATTGTTCGAACTTAATTTTCTTTGCAACGATTCTTTGAAGAATGATTTTCTTGAAAATTCCTTAATCCCAAAAGGTCTTCAAAACTGGTAGTTCGCTTCATATTTTAATTTTCCTCATAGATTCATTAGTTGACTCCACTTAAATTATTGATTTATTTCATATGTTGTTATACGATTCATGTTCTAAGTACTGTATACGTTTGATCATTTAGTCAGAGGAATACTATCATAGATTTTACATTGTGGATGAGTACTGTTTTTGTTGGTGATCCCATGATTGGGATGGGTTAGCCGCTCATTGAGTATCGACTCACCCCCTCTCGTTTAATTTTTATTTTAGATACAGGTTCAAGTAAAGTCACTGTTTCAGCTTTAGGAGAAAGTTGATCAAGAGCCCACGTCATTGTTCGTGTTGTATTTCATTCTTAATTAGAATTTTGTTGTCTTAAATTGTCGATTCCATTAGTACTTAAGAAGGGGATTTAGGGATTGATATGATATTTTGTATGATCCACTGATGTGATAGATTAATGTGGCGTTGCATTTTTAATTGATATCCGGGACAATGCTAGTTTGATAGATGGTATTCTAAATTGATAAAGTGATGACAGTGTGCAAGTGAATGATGAATCATGTATATTTAAGAAATGTTAAGTATAACCATGTATACAGTAAATCATTATGTTGTTCTTGTGTTTCCTTTTATATGGTTAATTGTGAGTAGGCTTACGGCATGGGATAGATCCATGTTCGTGCCGGTCACGTGCTCCCATTTATGGGGGGTCGTGACAATAATCATGATTGAATGAAATCATTTAGGTGTAGAAAGGGACATACATCTTAACAAAAAAAAAAGTTCTGAGCAACAATAATCTCCCTTACTAGTTGTAGTTGTTTTCAATTCTCACTATGAGTCTCAATTGTTTTAATTTTTAAATACAGTTAGGAACATATTCTGTTGGTTATGAAAAAAACAATTCTACTTGTATTTGATTGTTAGTAGTTTTTAATCACTTGTCCTTGTGTGCTTATTATAACTTGTCATTGGGTCATGTTGTTCTGCTGCAAAAAAAAAAAAAAAATCTAAAATTGTAATAAGGAATTTCGGCGTGACCAAAATTTGAACAATTTAATATATGTTAAAATGTGTCATTTGCTTTATCTAGTTTCTTGGACCTTTGAGTATGTTCAATGGCTTGGTATCTGGTCCCAATTTTAATGAGGATGCTTGACCAGACACCCGTCGTAAGGTGTCCAGCGCGTGCAATATGCAAATCAAGTTTAATTTATACTCGAGTCTCGCAAGTATAAACTATATTTATTAAAATATAGTATAGATGCGTACCCAAGGTCGAACTCTCGCGGAACTCAATGTGATGAGGCTAAGAGAATTGTGACGAAGGTTATAACTTCTATTCTTGAGGGTTGTCACGATTTAATAAGATTTTTAAGAGTCAAAACAAGACTTGAGAGAAAACCCTAGAGATGGACTATCATAGTTCGTTCATCTTAAAGATTAGATAATGAATATGCATTTACTTTTCTATGTTAGAACATGTATTTAAACTATAAACACAATCAATCAAACAATAAAGAGGATACAAGATCAGGATAGGTAACTCATCCATGACTGGATTCATGAGCTATTTGTCAAAGCTCTTCGGGACAATCTATATTATCGTCACATCGGAACAATAAACAAACTCGTATATCAATAACAATCCAAATTATGCAAACAAGATATTGTAAATCACTCTTTAGCAAACCCTAAAACGCTACTTCATTAATCGTGAGAGAGACAAACTCCGGGAATGTCAAGGTCCCATTACTTTAACGAAATATGATCTACGACTTATATATAACAAACTTTAACAATTACACTTGAAAGAGTTAGTCATACCTCATACATGCAACATCAACATCTGGACTTTATAACGAAAACATGATGAACTCAGGTCACATCCTTGAGGCATTCCTCAAGTTTCTACCTAATTAGTTACTCATGCTCTAAGATGAGAACTATTTTAAACTAAGAGAGAATTGGAGCAATTTGGAGTTTTTCGGTGCTTTGAGCGTAGAATGACGACCTCTATTTATAGTGTTGAGTAGTGTGCTTGATCCGCAAGTCAAGGGAAGATGTTCGCCTCTGGGTCGTGGGCTGCGCCGGCGGCCCAATATGAAGGCACAGCGAAATATCTGCGATATTTCGATTATATCTTCGTATCTTGAATCGTAGCCGTGCAAAACATACTCTACTACTTTAGAATATTCTAAGCTGCGAGATTTCCCTTTTTGAGCCGTTGGCTCAGAGTGACTGCGCAGACTAAAACTCCTCTGAAGCTTATTTTCTGACGTCATATTTTGGAATATTCTTGCGCCGCGTGAATCACCGAGTCTGGGCCGGCGGCCCACGTGGCGGCGCAAGGATTTCTTGTGCTCAACGTGATCTTCTAGAATATTTTGATATTTCCCTCTTGGTTTGGCCCTTTTTGGATATCTGAAACACTAAATAAATCATTAAGTAACATCTATTTATAAAGTATAATAAATAATGCTAATTAACTCTTTTTATTCACTTTATTCCACCATACCTTAGTGTTGCCCTTAGCATATTAATTAGTCTAATTTCAATATATTATTATAATAATCATATCAAAAGGAGGCCAAAGAACTTGTTCACTTTTGGGTTGATCAAATCCCCCACACTTAAGACTTTGCACTCCTGAGTAAAGATACGAAGTAGAAGAAGAAAGAAAATGCCAAAGAATCAAGGAACTTTCCCTAGTTCATGATTCAAGGTCAGCACATAGTCACAAACTATAGTTATAGAATTCACCAGGCAAGTAACTAAGTAAAGTAGTGTAATCCAATTTTCATAAGACCAATTCCATAAGTGTATTACTCTCCTCACTAATTGGGTATTATTTCTCTCTAGTCATGTCTTAGACTAAGTTCCTACCATAAGCTTGTAGAAATTCTCAAAGTCTCCACTTTAAATGAAATAATGATTCTTAATCAAGAGGACTGTAATAGGGTTGTAATGTATGGGAAAGGCTAGTATATATATGTGAGGAATATAGGGAGAAAAGAAAGGAAATCGGTGTTTATCTTAAAATCTCTTCTTTCAAGTTTTCCTTAACAATTCAACTCCACTTATCCAAAGAAAGTAGCAAACTCACTATAAGGCTCATTTGAGTCATTTGGCACAGGACTCTATTTTTTTTGGACTGGCCAGTCTTTTCTCTTGATAGGCTCTTATGGTAATACTTTTAGTATTTGAGCTTTCTCAAAGATACTTTTGTTTGCTCGACTTATATATAATTTTTTTTTGTCGAGATTTTTTATATTTTTTTTTCTACTAACTTTGCTAGCTAAATTCTCCTTCGAGAGTTAAATTGAAAAGTCCATCTTTATGAGAAGGTTTATAAGTACACCTTAGTGTATTGGCTTAAAGGGGCTAACAAAGGATATATTTGGTAACTGGCTAGTGTTTGGGATAAAGGGGTTGAAGAAACAAATGCCTTTATTATATTAACAACCATTAAATCTAATAAGCTTTAACCAAGAATTAAGACAACTTCTAGAGAAGACAAAGCTAAGAGACTAATCTCTCTTTAAATATATATATATATATATTATTATTATAGTATTATATGGGCTTAATCATCCAACTAGGCTGGGTTTCTCTCAAATTGGTCTATAAAAATCAAACAATACTACTAAACTTAGGAAATTACTTAGATTATTCTAAGGCAATAGAAAATAACTAAGACTAAACTCTTATCATGAATATAGAATTATTCACTCAATTACTCTAAACATATTAGAAATTCGACTAATTCGAATTCTACTCAAAAAGTGAAAAATAATAAGTGAAGTAAATTTAAATCAAGCACTAAAAATAGGAAAATAAAATTTTT
>QANZ01021240.1:0-25527 GCA_003254925.1 Chamaecrista fasciculata | reverse complement strand
TTTAGATTAATTATCTCATAATTAATCACGGACTGTTATCATAGTAAACATGCTAATAATATGATAACCATTAATTTATCTCCATAAATTAATTGATATGTTCACAACATATCTATAAAATGATTGGCCCTAGGGCACAATCTCCAACATGAACATATTGATTGACTAATTTATAGATGATAAATTCAGTCGATATCATATTATTAGCATGTTTACTATGATAACAATCCTTGATTAATTATGTGATAATTATTCTAAACTGTCCCTGGTCGATTATTCATGTGGGAATGTGAATGAACTAAGACCAGCATGACTTCGGTGTATGGAGATACATGCATACGATGCTTGACAAGAGTCATGGTGCAATTATGTAAGGGGTTACAAGTTACTGGACCGACCCGGAGAGTCCTGCATGAGTTTTAGTCATGAGCTAGCCTCTCCTGTACACCTGTAACGATGCCCTTAGACCTGAGGTCTTGACTATTCTGGCGTTGTCGATACTGAACTTTGGCCTAGTCGAACGTTGCCCGTAGCAGGGTAGCCATACAGGCTAAGTACAGGTTTAGTTGTTTGCCGTGCTGAGGAATGTGGTTGACCAAGATGGAATTTTGTCCCTCATTAAGTTGAGAGATATTTGATTGGGCCCCTCGATGAGTCTGTCCAAGGAATGTGTGGCCACACAGGGAAATGGGACTAACTCAAGGAATCGAGAAAGTAATGGTTTGGATTAAGGATGACTTTCCCGTGCCTTATCCATGATCAAAATTTCGTGTGACAATAGGGATCAAGACAAGGTGGTACTAAGGCTTAGTCGTTTTGGCGTTAAAGCGATAAACTCACGTGTTTTTGGGTAGTCGTGATGGCTTGTTAGAGTCCGCTCTCGACTTGTGAGTCGTAGAGATGGCTTGCTGCCAACTTCACATGAGGCCTGCTGGGTCACACACGAGCAGGATCAAGTTACCATAATGGGACACGAATTAGGGTTAATTCGTGAGTCACTTTAGTGACACAATTTAAGACATAGTTGATTGTCTTAGGACATGAAATCTTGTCTTAAATAATATCTACATTTGTGATATTTAAAATTTGTTAGACAAGTTTAAATATATTAATTGGAGTTTGAGCAATCTATTTACAATTCAATTCCTCATGACTCATTCCAACCAATAGGGTTTGAGCAATCAAGATTTGATTTCAAGATTTGATCTTGAAATTTGAATTCGAAATTGCCTATTGAATTTTGAATTACAATATTAATGTAATATTATAAATCAAGATTTAGGGATTCCCTAAATTATAATATTTAATTATTATATTCAAGATTTATGGATTCACTAATTAGATTAGTAATTCCCTAATTTTAGGAGTGAGAAAATATATATATATATGTAACAAAACACACAAGTCGACTAAGGGGGCTATATATTATTTAGTGAGACTCAAAAATTTCGTCTAACCCTAGAGAGAGAGGAGAATAGTTCGACTCACTCATCTTTTGTGCAAAATTCGACTTAACCTAAAAGGGTTTAGGGTTTCGGGCGATTTTGTGATAGAGAAAAGGAGAGAGAGAATTCGACCAAAAAGCCTAAAAAGGTTTAGGCTTGGGCGAATTGTGAAGGTGTTCATCTCTTGATTTTTGGTTTTGGTTTTTCAAGAAGAGTTCTTGAAGTTGTGCCCCACTTTCTTGGAGATGTCAAGAAGAGTTCTTGAAGATCCAAGAATTGTAGATTGGATCCCGTATTCTCTTGGGAAGAAGAGAAGGAGGCTAGCACCTGGGTATCTGCCAAACTGTTCGTGTGGATCACCGGCAGAGGAAGGACAAGTTGCAGTGGACTTCTCGGATTCGCAAGATTCAAACCTACCGATTGTTTTTGGTAAATCACTTTTCGTTTCCTAGTCTAAATTCATCTAGTGGATCCTTGAGGGAATTATAGAGTATATGCGATTTTAAAGTTTTTTTACACTTTTTCCGCTGCGCTCGCTCTATAATTTCCCAACAAGTAAATGGTAGGGAATGAAGTAATTATGTCTTGTTCATTTTCAGCAGGATAAGAACCATCAAGGTATCGGTATATATGATTCTCAAGGGATGCTATTGTTTTTCGATATTTTTGGAAATAACAATTAGGCACAGGCAGACAACCAAACACAAAGTTGATTGCGCTAGCGGAGTAATCCACATGAGTACCTCAGACATAGACTCTATGTAGATTGGAAATATCGACATGGGAATAAAATTCCCGTGCCATGTTGAGACTGCCTTTGATAAGCGGTTGAAAAAATGCTTGAGTCTTTGTCTCTTGAATGGCTAATATTACTTCTTCGATTGCGAGATCGGAGAAGTTGATACCTTTCTCTGGGTGAATAGGGAGATGACGAACAAAGTCATCATGATAGCACTTAGCTCGAATGTTCTTGAATTGGGCCTTAGCTATAGATCAATAATTATAATTATTATAATTATCGAGGAATTCAGAATACTCTACGACAAACTATCAAGATCCTACAAACTCATCTCAAATTACCTCTAAACCTTATCCTGCAAACAAAATTTTAATTTGGGGTTGTGCCATCGTTTTGTGCCGATGGACCAAGAGCCAGCACAAGAGGTTTTGCGAGTTTGTAAAAAATTTTGACAGCAAGGCCCTCAAATCACCCTTTTCTATGCAAAGATAAGTCCTAAAGCTGGTTTTTGAGAAAAAGAAAACCTATCCTGGAAGTTCCTAGTGAATTCAAAGAAAAACCGTAAAGGCTTACCTTGGGCTGGAGGAAAACTTGAAAAGAGAGGGATTCAAACTCTCAAGAGAGTGCTCTAGGAGTTTTGGGAGTTTAGAGAAGAATTTTTTAGAGTTGTGAGAAGCCTAGAGGTTTGAAGGGGTATTTATTGGGGTAAAATCTAAGATGTTCGTCAAATTCACGCGATTTAAAATCTAGATTTAAATCAAATTTGGTAGAGTCCGATCCACATTAAACTCTCCAAATAATTTGACGTTGGGCCGCCAGATGTGCCGCCGACTCAAGCGGCGGCAAAGAAACAAAAACTAAAATTTTTATTCCTGTCCTCTGGCTGTCAGACTCTAACTGAAAAATAAACTAAGAATTTTAAAACTACGAATGAAAAATTCTAGAATTCGTCTAATACAATTCCTAGGGTCCTAAGCTACGAATTAGGGTTTCGGGATAACCCTCTTCTTCCCCCACACTTACGCGGGAAACGTGTAAGTGGGAAGAAGGTATTGCAAAATTTCTTCAGGGTGGCCTGAAGGTTTCGTGGCGGATCTTGACGAAGTATCCGCCTATCCTTCGCACGACAGAGATCCTTTGTCCACATCGGTTGCCATCCTAGTCCTTGAAGAGTGTGGCTCGGATAGGGTGTCATACCACTTTCTTATTTTTAAGATTTTTAAGTTTTATGCGTGGCCGATATCTTATTTTCTTATTTATCTTAGACCGACGTGTTTTATGCAATTTGGTCCTAAAGTAGTAGTCTCGCATAATAATACGGTATAATGCATTCTTATTTGAGATCGTACCTTGTTTAGTGATCCCTGCGTCATCGGTGAATGATCCATTGGGCTGATCCATATCTTCAATTGTTGTTCCTTTACGCTTTTGATCAAGCACCTCGTCGATGCCTATGAAGTCCACGTGAATCGATTTTGTTGCGTTTGCGTACAACATCTACGTTATGGAGCCATTCTTCTATACTTAAGCATTCAGCATATTTGCCTAAGCTTTTGCATGAGCACATGGAGGCTTGGGTCTTGCAATGAAAGTCTTCCGTCCCTATCTCCTTTCCTGCAAAACTAGAAAAACTATAGCGCGAAGCTATAGTTGGGTTATTTTTTTGGCGCACAGGCTGCCATAGAGCCCTGCGCTTGGAAAAATTCTGTTTTAGTGCTGGTTTCTCTTTAATCTTGGAAGTTATGAGGTCTTCCTCCTCTTCATTGAAGAGTGAACTAAGGTTCATGTCTTTGAGATCTATTTCAGGTATATGCGGTGTAGGATCAGGAGGTACTAAATTCAAGAGAGTTTTAAGTTCGAGGTCTTTCTCCTTAGGTTGGTTTTTAGATGTGATTCCTAGATCTCCACCGGATGTACAAATACTTTGTGTTCCCAACACAGAGAATTCATCGGATGTCTTCGAATTGTACATTGTAAGTGTGATCTTTTCATGTTCGTCTTCCATTGTGATATTTCCATCCTTCATGCTAATATTGACATTAGAAGTCTGTAGGAAAAGTCTTCCTAAGATTATAGTGTAATCGGTAGCTCTCTCGCTACCGGCATCTAGGACATAGAATTCGGCAGGAAAGATTAAATCTTTTACCTTGACTAGGACATCTTCTACTATACCTAAGGGACGTCTACTGCTTTTGTCGGCTAGTTGCAGAATCAACCCTGTGTTCTTATGTCCGTCCATATTCAAGGAATCATAGACTGACTTCGGCATAACGTTGATTGCTGCTCCTAGGTCCAACAATGCTCCGTTTACTACAGCTCTCCCTATCATACAAGTAATGGTAAATGAACCAGGGTCCTTGCGCTTAATGGGCAACTTAGGCTCTAAAAGGGCTGAAATGGTAGGACTTAGTTGAAGTTTCTTTTGGGATATTTTCTTTTTTTCAACTAAGTTTTTAAATACCTAATATACCTAGGGACTTTTCTAACCAATTCTAATAAGGGGGTGTTGACTTTTAATTTTCCAATTAGGTCTTCTATCTCCTTATCCTTCTTTTCCTCTAGTTGTTCCTTAGTCATCATGTAGGAGCTTGGAAATGGCAAGTCCTCTACCTTAGTTTCCAACTCGTTTACGGAAGGGGTTTCTTCCTTATCCATCTTATAGTTGAAACCAAAGAAGAGTTGGGCATACCTAGTGTGTTTCTCTATTATGGCTCTAAAGCTTTCATGCCCTTCTCCTTTGATCTCTATAAGTATTTCTTCAGGCTTAGGTTTTTCTAGAGTTTCCACTAAGGTTTCTTGAGTAGGGTTTCCTATGGGCTCGATTTCCCTAGTAGTAATGGCATGAACTGCCTTGGCATGGAAACTTTGTTCAGCCTCGACTGCTCGAACAACTGTTTGTTGTTTGTTCAAGATCATCGTGCTTACTCCTCATAATCTCCATCTCCTTAGAATGAAGATCGATCCTATGTCCCAAATCATCTAATCTCTTCGAGGTTCGAGCTTTGGATTCTTCAAACTTCCTAATGAGGAGTTGAGTGTCAGTTTCGGTTGAAGAAAATTTTTGTCTTTTAGGAGCTGGATTATTAAAGTTTTGGTTTTGAAAATAGTTTTCAGTCCTAAATCTATTATCATATCTTCTAGGAAATTGACTAGGGCCTTGTTGATACATGGCCGACTCTTCCTCGGGTTGATGGGGACATTCCCTACCTCCATGTTGATGTGAATTGCACACGGAGCCGGGTGCGGTCATTAGAGCAACCGTCTTGGGCGAAGCGGCTAACTTGGCATTCATCTCCTTGACAACTATAGCTAGACTGTCCATGTCTGATGCCAACTTCTCCATCATCAGGTCTGAATCGCTTGCTACTATTCCCTTGACTGCACGGGTACGTCTTCTTTGGTTTTCTCGCTTGATGGCGATCTCCTTGATTAGGTCCCATGCGGTCTCGACATCTAACTTAGTAATGGATCCATTAGACGCGACATCGATTTGATTAGCCTCGTCGTCAGGAGTCCACTACAAAAGTACTCCACTATTTGCTCCTCAGTATATTGATGATTAGGACACTTTACTAAAAGGTCCTGGTATCTGGTTAAGTATTCGAGTAACGTCTCATTATCTCCTTGTTCTATGGCTGAGATTTTTTGTTTAGCGGCTGATGCTTTAGCTTCGGGAAAGTATTTATCGAGAAAAGATCTCCTAAGATTCTTCCAGGATAGATAAGCTGTCCGTTCATAAGTTCCCAAATGAGTGTACCACTCTAGCGCCTTGCCTTCGAGGGTGAGATGGAAAACTTTCCACATAATATCCTCTATGCTTGGTGCTAGGGGTTTCATTGTTCGGTAGTGAATATACAAATTATTTAAATGTGTAAAGGGATTTTCACTAGCCAATCCGCGAAACTTAGGTAGTTCATTGAAAAGTCGTCATTTGATTTCAAAATTCATTTGGATTTGAGGTAACACGTTTCTTTGGACCTCATATTGTTCATTAGATTGGGATGCCTCTCTAATAGATCTTCTTGGTCTAGGACGTTCATTGTCTAGACCTTGATTTTGGAGAATTTCTTCGCGTTCTTGTTCATCTAACCTGCGGTTCTTGCTTGAGTTTTCCATATTTATTTATTTCCTACTTTTTTTAATAGATCTAAGGGCTTTCTCTAATTTTAAATCTAGGGGAACTATAGGCTCTTTAGATCTCCTTGGCATATACTAGAAAAATTAAATAACTAAAACGATAAAAGAAAAACAAAACTAGACTAGCAAATTAAACAAAACAAGACTCAAAAATAAAAAAAAATAAAGACTCAAAACAAAAGTAAAGACTCAAAAACAGAGAATCACAATTTCTTAGGAAATCAAGAAAGAGTTCCTTGGCAACGACGCCAAAACTTGGTTGGACACCCGTCGTAAGGTGTCAAACAGCCAAATTTAATTATACTCGAGCCTCGCAAGTATAACTATATTGATTAGAATATAGTATAGATGCTAACCAAGGTCGAATCTCTTGCGGAACTCAATGTGATGAGACTAAGAGAATTGTGATGAAGGTTGTAGTTTATAAGTTTGGTTATGAAAGTTGTCACGAATTAATATGAATTATGAAAACAATACTTGAGAGAAAACCCTAGAGATGGACTATCATAGTTCATTGAAGATAGAAAATAGATAATTAATGTGCATTTACTTAACCAAGTTAGATGATGTATTTAAACTTAAACACAATCAATCAAGCAACGGTGAGAAATATAAGATTAGGATAGATAACTCGACTAAGACTGGTGTTATGAGCGTTTGTCAATGCTTTTCGGGGCAATCTATTTTATCACCACATCAAAACAATAAACAATAATAATAAAGAACAATCCTAGTTATATTTCCTAGATAGAACACTCTTTATCAAACCAACCATGTAAATAACATGTTTAAAAGAGCAACCTTTATTAATTGTAAAAGAGATAGACTTCAGGAATATCAACAATTGTACCTAATAAAGTACTGATCTATAAATCTAATGCATAAACAACTTCAACAATTACCTTGAAGGAGTTGAGAATACTTCATAAATGCAACATCATCATTTGGTCTCTACAATGAAAGCGTAGTGAACTCAAGCCACATCCTTGAGGCATTCCTCAAGTATTTTACCTAATTGGTTACCCATGATCTAGGCAGAGAACTCTAACTATTCTAAACTATTGATTCTACTGTGAATTGGCTACTAGGATGATTTGAGTGTGGAATGACGAGCTTTATTTATAGGCACTAGTAGTATGCTTGATCCGCAACTCAAGGAAAAGATTTGAGCTTGGGCCGTTGCGTGTGCCGGCGGCCCAACACGGAAGCGCAAGACTTCTCACTTGGGCCGTTGGCCAAGTGACGGTGACCGGAGACCCGTCGTAAGGTGTCTGGCGTGCGTGCAAATCAAGTTTAATTTATACTCGAGCCTCGCAAGTATAAACTATATTTATTAAAATATAGTATAGATGCTAATCCCAAGGTTGAACTCTCGTGGAATTCAATGTGATGAGGCTAAGAGAATTGTGACAAAGATTATAACTTCTTTTCTTGAGGGTTGTCACGATTTAATAAGATTTTTAAGAGTCAAAACAATAATTGAGAGAAAACCCTTAGAGATGGACTATCATAGTTTGTTCATCATAAAGGCTAGATAATGAATATGCAATTACTTTTCTATGTTAGAACATGCATTTAAACAATAAACACAATCAATCAAACAATAAAGAAGATACACGATTAGGATAGGTAACTCATCCATGACTGGATTCATGAGCTATTTGCCAAAGCTCTTCGGGACAATCTACATTATTGTAACATCGGATCAATAAACAAACTTGTATATCAATAGCAATCCCAATTATGCAAAGAAGACATTGTAAACCAATCTTTAGCAAACCCTAAAGAGCTACTTCATTAATCGTGAGAGAGACAAACTCCGGGAATGTCAAGGTCTTATTACTTTAATGAAATATGATCTGCGACTTATACATAACAAACTTTAACAATTACATTTGAAAGAATTAGTCATAAATGCAACACCAACATCTGGACTTTGCAACGAAACATGGTGAAAACAAGTCTTATCCTTGAGGCATTCCTCAAGTATCTACCTAATTAGTTACTCATGCTCTAAGATGAGAACTTTTCTATTCTAAAGAGAGAATTAGAGTTTTCTTTGTTTTCGGATGCTTTGAGCGTGGAATGATGACCTCTATTTATAGTGTTGAGTAGTGTGCTTGATCTGCAAGTCAAGGGAAGAGTTTCGCCTCTGGGCCGTGGGCTGCGCTGGTGGCCCAATACGAAGGGGCAGCAAAATATCTGCGATATTTTGATTATATCTTCGTATCTTGAATCGTAGCCGTGCAAAACATACTCTACTGTTTCGGAATATTCTGAGCCGCGAGAATTCCCTTTTTGAGCCGTTGGCTCAAAGTGACGGCGCAGACTCAAACTCCTCTGAAGCTTATTTGTTGACGTCATATTCTGGAATAATCCTGTGTCGTGTGAATCACCGAATCTGGGCCGGCGGCCCACGTGGCGGCACAAGGATTTCTTGTGCTCAACGGGATCTTCTGGAATATTCTGATATTTCCCTGTTGGTTTAGCCCTGTTTGTATATCTGAAACACTAAATAAACCATTAAGTAGCACTTATTTATAAAGTATAATAAATAAACTCTAATTAACTCTTTTATCCACTTTAGTCCACCATACCTTAGTGTTGCCCTTAGCATATTAGTTGGTCTAATTCTAATATATTATTATTATAAACATATCAAAAGAAGGCCAAATAGCTTGTTCACTTTTGGGCTGATCAAATCCCCCACACTTAAGACTTTGCACTCCTGAGCAAAGGTATGAAGTAGAAGAAGGAAGAATATGCCAAAGAATCAAGGAACTTTTCCAAGTTCATGATTCAAGGCCAGCACATAGTCACAAACTATAGCTATAGAATTCACCAAACAAGTAACTAAGTAAAGTAGTGTAATTCAATTTCCATAAGACCAATTCCATAAGTGTATCACTCTCCTCACTAATTGGGTACCATTTCTCTCTAGTCATTCCTTAGACTAAGTTTCTACCATAAGCTTGTAGAAATTCTCAAAGTCTCCACTTTAAATGAAATAATGATTCTTAATCAAGAGGACTTTAATAGGGTTGTAATGTATGGGAAAGGCTAATATTTTTGGAAAGAAATATAGGGAGAAAAGAAAGGAAATCGGTGTTTACTTTAAAATTTATCTTCAAGTTTTCCTTAACAATTCAACTCCAATTATCCAAAGAAAGTAGCTAGCTCACTGTAAGGCTCATTTGAGTCATTTGGTACAGGACTCTACTCTTTTGACTGGCCAGTCTTTTTCTCTTGATAGGCTCTTATGATAATACTTTTAGTATTTGAACTTTCTCAAAGATACTTTTGTTTGCTTGACTTACATATTTTTTTTTCTTTTGTCGAGATCTTTTATATTCTTTTTTTTTCTAATAACTTTGCTAGCTAAATTATCCTTTGAGGGTTGAATTGAAAAGTCCATCTTTTATGAGAAGGTTTATAAGTACACCTTAGTGTATAGGCTCAAAGGGACTAACAAAGGATATATTTGGGAACTGGCTAGTGTTTGGGATAAAGGGGTTGAAACAAATGCCTCTAT
Source organism: Chamaecrista fasciculata (assembly GCA_003254925.1). Taxonomy (NCBI): domain Eukaryota; kingdom Viridiplantae; phylum Streptophyta; class Magnoliopsida; order Fabales; family Fabaceae; genus Chamaecrista; species Chamaecrista fasciculata. The sequence continues at coordinate 15,674 of QANZ01021240.1, read as the reverse complement.
CATATTAATAATCATTAAATCTAATAAGCTTTAACCAAGAATTAAGACAAGTTGTAGAGAAGACAAAGCTAAGAGACTAATCTCTCTAAATAGATATGTATTATGTATTATATAGGCTTAATATTCCAACTAGGCTGGGTTTCTCTCAAATTGGTCTATAAAAATAAAACAATACTACTAAACTTAGGAAATTACTTAGATTATTCTAAGGCTATAGAAAATAACTTAGACTAAACTCTTATCATGCATATAGGATTATTCACTCAATACTCTAAACATATTAAAAATTCGACTATTTCGAATTCTACTCAAAAAGTGAAGAATAATAAGTGAAGTAAATTTAAATCAAGCACTAAAAATAGGAAAATAAAATTTTAAAAATTTAAATTTTATAAAATGTTTAGATTAATACCAAAAAGTTTTTGGGTGAACCAAAATATAAGTTACTCTAACTTAATCCTCTCCCCCACACTTAAAACATAACATTGTCCCCAATGTTAGAATCAAATAGGATTAAAGAACTAGGCGAAGAGTGTGAATTTACTCCTCTCTCCCCCACACTTAGAAGAACACATTGTCCTCGATGTAGAAAGGAAAGATAAGTGGAAATTTTAAAACTTAGGAAATATCATCATATTATTTATTAAAAACATATTATTATTTTATTATTATTTTTTTTCTAATTATATATATTTTTTTGAAATTTTGCGAATTATATATATATTTATTGTTAGATGTAAATAACGAAAATGACTTGAGATCAAGAAAATAATGAAAGTCACAATAGATATTTTTTTTATGAGAATAAAAATGTAAATTGTTGTCAAATAATAAAAGACAGAAAATGAAAAACAGAAAGAACCATAAATGACAGAATTATAAAAGACAGAATTGAAAAATGCAAACTAATCCTAAAAAGCAAATAAACTAATGCATAACTAATCTTAGATTATTCCCTATCGTGTTCTACATATTGTAGATATTTTATGCTTTGTCGTTATCCATTCGAGCTTGGAGGGTCGAGATTGTTGCTTGAAGGGCTTCCACCGTTTGTTCGAGAGTAGCCATTTTCTTTTCAAGGAATGTGGGTTCGTGCTCGGGACCGGGAGAGTAGTAAGGAATATAAACCTCAGGATCCTCTTCTAATTCGGTGGCAGTAGTCTCAATAACGTTGATCTCGAATCACTGAACGTAATTGCTGCTCGAGGTTTCCCTAGGATACGCATCGAGAGGTGAAGCCACCTCACTATGAGTAATGGATAAGGGACCCTCGAGACATTCTTCGGTTGGGTTGATAACCACTCCCGCTTGTTTGGCTAGAGCACATATGGTACTAGAAAACCATAGATTGTGGACAAGTTTTCTATGAATATTGTTACGTAATTGATTATGAATGATTTTCCCAATATCTACGAAATGTCCATGAAGCACACATACTAAGAGTCCAGCTTGATCGGGAGTGACCATCTCTTGGTGTTTTGTTGGCATTATTTTCGTACTGATCACTCGGTGCAAAATTCTTTCAAGAGGTGTCAGAGAAGAAGGCGGGAAGCCAACTTCCTCTCCCTCAGAATTCCAAACCCAACCGTTGCCATTGAGCAATCTTCTAGCATCATGAAGTGATGGATGACGAGCTTGATATGAGCAGTTGGAGACTTTTGGGAGCTTAAAAAGCTTGTTGATTGCGGAAGGAGAGCAATCAACGAGTTTTCCTCGAAGGGGAATAGCATGGAGGCGAAACAGACTAGCATGTTTGTAAAATTCCTTGACTAAGTTAATGCTTGCCCTACAAGGGGGCTCAAAAACTCGTGCCATGTCTTTTTGACAAACGATCCGGGCGAGTAACTCCATGTGAGGATCTGAGAGATCCACTCCTCTTTCCAAAATAAACGTAGCATTGCGAGCGATAACCATGATCTACAAATCAATAATTATAATTAATATTATAATTATCGGGAATCTGGAAAACTCTACGAAAAACGATTTAGACACTACAAACTCATCTCAAATCACCTAAAAACTCGATTAATCAAACAAAATTTTAATTTGGGGCTGCGCCGTCAGGTTGCGCTGCCGGTCCTGGAGCCAGCGCAAAATATTTTTGCGACTTTTTCAAAAAGTTTGACAGCAAGGCCTCAAATTATCCTTTTGTTGACAGAAAGAAGTCCTAAAGTCGATTTTTGAGAAAATATCCTATTCTAAAAGTTCCTAGCGAATTCACGAAAAATCAGAAAGACTTACCTTGGATTTGAAAGGAGACTTGAAAAGAGAAGGATTTAAGCTCTCAAGAAAGTGTTCTAGGAGCTTGGGAACTTTAGAGAAGTGAGTATGATAGTTGTGAGAAGCCTAGAAGGTTGATGGCGTATTTATAGGGTGAAAATCTAAGATATTCCTAAAATCCTCAAGTAATTTGACGTTGGGCCGCCAGGTGCGGAGCCGGCGCAGATGCCGGCGCAAAAACAAAAATTAAAAATTTTTATTTTTGTCGCTTTGCTGCCCGACTCTACTAAAAATTTAAAAACTAAAAATGAGAATACTAAGAATGAAAATGCTAGAATTTGTCTAATACAAATTCTAGGGTCCTAAACTACGAATTAGGGTTTGGGATAACCCTCTTCTTCCCCCACACTTAAGCGGAAACTGTGTAAGTGGGAATAAGGCATTGCGGAACATCTTCAGGGTGGCCTGAAGGTTTCGTGGTGGATTTTCACGAAGTATCCATCTATTCTTTACTTGGCAGAGATCCTTTGTCCACATAAGTTGCCATCCCCGTCCTTGAAGAGTGTGGGTCGGATAGGGTTTCGCACCACCTTCCTATTTTTAAGGTTTTTAAGTTTTATGCGTGTCCGATACCTAGTTTTCTCATTTATCCTAAAACTACATGTCTTATGAAATTTCGTCCTATAGTAGCAGTCTCGCATGATAAGTTTGTAAAGTGCATGCTTGTTTGCGAGCGTACCTTTTTTCGTGATCCATGTCTTTGATTGTTATTCCTCTTTGCTTCGGATCGAGCACCTTTTCTATGCCTATGAAGTCCACATGAATCCTTTCTGTTGCATTCTTGCACACGGCATCTTCATTGTGGAGCCATTCTTCATCACTTAGGCATTCAACACCTATGCCTAGGTTCTTGCACGAACACATAGAGAGTAGGGTTCTTGGCCTTTTTGCTGCTCTTATCTCTGTGTCTGCAAAATTAGAAACACTATAGCACGGGGCTATAGTTGGGTTAGTCTTGCGCACGGGCTGCCACACAGCCTTGTGCTTGGAAATACTTTCTTTTGGTGATGGTTTCTCTTTTACTTTGGAAGTTACGAGGTCTTCCTCCTCTTCCTTAAAAAGTGAACTAATGTTCATGTCTCCAAGGTCTGTTTCTGGTATAAGCAAGCCAGGGTCAGGAGATTCTAAGCTTAAAAGAGTTTCAAATTCAAGTTCCTCCCATTTTGGCCTTTCTCCTAGGGTTTTTTTGGATGTACAAATACTTCGTGTTTCCAACACGGAGTGTTCATCGGATTTCTCCGCCTCGTACATCGTGAGTGTGATGTTTTGATGTCCATTGTCCATTGTGATCTTTCCATCCTTCATGCCAATATTGACATTAGCGGTCCGTAGGAAAGGTCTGCCTAAAATTATAGTGTAATCGGTAGCTCTATTGCCACCGGTATTTAGGACATAAAAGGCAGCGGGAAAGATTAGAACTTTGACCTTGACTAAGACATCTTCTACAATTCCTAGGGGACGTCTGCTGCTTTTGTCGACTAATTGCAGGATCAACCCTGTGTCCTTAAGTCCGTCCATATTCAAAGAATCATAGACTGACTTGGGCATAACGTTGATAGCTGCTCCTAAGTCCAACAATGCTCCATTGACTACGGCTTTTCCTTATCATGCAAGGGATGGTGAATGAACCAAGATCCTTCGTTTTATAGGTATCTTAGGGTTTAGAAGGGCTGAAATGGTAGGACTTAGTTGAAGTTTCTTTTGAGATGTTTTCTTTTTCTCAACTAAGTCTTTAAATACTTTGGTGTATCTAGGGACTTTCCTAACCAAATCTAATAAGGGTGGATTGACTTTTAGTTTTCCTAATAAGTCTTCTAGCTCCTTATCCTTCTTATCCTCTAGTTGTTCCTTAGTCATTACATGAGAGTTTAGAAACGGCAGGTCTTCTACCTTAGTTTCTACCTTAGTTTCTACCTCAGTTGCTACCTTAGTTTCCAAATTATTCACAACAGGAGTTTCTTCCTTTTCCTTCTTATAGTTAAAACCAAAGAAGAATTGGGCATACCTAGGGTGTTTTTCTATTATAGTCTTAAAGTTTTCTCCACCTTTGATCTCTATGAATATTTCTTCAGGCTCAGGCTCTTCTAGGCTTTGCACTAAGGTCTCTTGAGGAGGGTTTTCTACAGGTTCGGTTTCTCTAGCGGTAATGGCATGAACTGCCTTAGAACTACTAGGGGCACTAATATTGTTTACTTTAACATCGGTTGCTCGAACAAAAGCTTGTTCAAGATCACCGTGCTTCGTTTTCACAATTTCCATCTCCTTAGAAAGAAGATCGATCCTTTGCCCAAAATCATCGAATCTCTTCGAAGTTCGCGCTTCGGATTCCTCAAACTTCCTAATGAGGAGTTGAGTGTCAGTTTCGGTTGAAGAAAAGTTTTGTCTTTGAGGAGCTGTTATTAAGGCTTTGGTTTTGGAAATAATTTCCAGTCCTAAATCTATTGTCAAATCTTCTAGGAAATTTACTAGGGCCTTGTTGATACATGGCCGAAACTTCCTCGGGTTGATGGGGACACTCCCTACTTCCATGTTGATATGAATCGCACATGGAGCAAGGTGCGGTCACAAGAGCGACTTTTCTTGGCGAAGAGGCTAATTTGGCATTCATCTCCTTGACAGCTATGGCTAGACTGTCCATGTCTGATGCCAACTTCTCCATCATCAGGTCTGACTCATTGGTTGCTATTCCCTTGACGGCACGGGTACGTCTTCTTCAGTTTTCTCGCTTGAGGGCGACTTCCTTGATTAGTTCCCATGCGGTTTCAACATCCAATTTCGTAATGGACCCATTGGATGCGGCGTCTATGTGGTCAACCTCGTCGTCTAAGAGTCCACTACAAAATTATTGATGGAGATTGTGCCCTAGGGCCAATCATTTTATATATATGAACATATTGTTTGACTGATTTATGAATGATAAATTATGTCGTTATCATATTATTAGCATGTTTACTATGATAACAATCCTTGATTAATTATGTGATAATTATTCTAAACTGTCCCTGGTCGATTATTCACGTGGGAACGTGAATGAACTAAGACCAGCATGACTCCGGTGTATAGAGATACACAGAATGACTTTGGCCTAGTCCAACGTTGCCCGTAAATTCTCCAATATTGAAGAATAAGATGAGGTGGCACCTCACTCTTGAATTTAATTAATGAAATATGATTTTGTTAATTTGAATTCAAGACTTAAATTTGAATTAAGATATTAGGGTAATATTTTAATTCAATTTGTTAAGGAAATTAATAAGTTGGTTATAACTTCCTAAGAGTTAGGATTGTTTTCTTATTTATTAAATTCCTATAAAACAAACAAGAAGGGGGCAAATTCTTGGAGATTCAACTGCAAGATTTGATCTTGCATTTTGAATTTCAAGAATGCATTTTGAATTTTAGGTTAAGATATTAATGTAATATTTTAATTAAGAATTCAAATCCTCTTGACTCATTCCAACCAATGGGAAGTGTGCATTCTAGATTTAGGTTTCAAGATATGATCTTGAAATTTAAATTGAGATTGCCTCTTAATCTTGAATTATAATATTAATTTAATTTTGTAATCAAGATTTTGTGATTCCCTAATTTGAGGAATGGGGACTCTTTAAAACACAAAAAAGGTCGCATATCCTAAAAAGAAGAAAAGAGGGAGTTTCGAACTAACCCTAAACTTAGGGCTTAAAGGGCGAGTTGTGTGTGAAACTCGCGTACCCTAATCATGCATCTAGCGCCATTTGCATCACATACAAACAATCTAAATGCATAAAAATAACCGTGTTTAGATATGGCCCATCTACCCTAAATTCGCTCAAGCCAATGAGAGAATCTTTCTAAAAAAAGAAAATTACATTGGGAAACCTCACTTAAACATTGGGAAACCTCACTTAAACATCAAGAATTTAGGGAGACGACACGCAGGCTGTATTTATCAAAAAGTCCTAGAGCCATATCCAACACTAAATATACATGAACAATTCACATATATAAATATATAAACACGGCATTAACATACAACACATACAAGAAAGCGATTTTCTTGATTGTGTTCAATTAGGGTTTGCGCATTTTAACATGCCCTTCTTAAAAAATTATGTCTTGCATCAATAATTAAAGAATTCAAGAATCATATTCAAGAATTCAAATTATTGACCCAAAAATTTATAAATTCATAATTTTAAAATTTTCAGCCACCCTACAATATTATAATCATAACAATTTTAATTAAAAATATACATAGGGTTTCGACCAAGACCCAAAATTTCAAGAAAAATTTTAAACCAATCATATTGATTTCCTTATGTATCAAATACATAAACTTTGCACCTTTCTTTAGATTAGGTTTGAAAAATTCATGTGGTGGATTTTCGCAAAATTAAGCATACGAATGAAAAACTGTAAACATCCAACATACATCTCATGTACATCTCAAAACTAGAATAAACACAAGAATAGCGTGGCTCTGATACCACTGTTGGGAAATTATAGAGCAAGCGTAGCGGAAAAATCGTGAAAAATTAAAAATTTCTCGCATAGCCTATAATTTCCTTCCAAGATCCACTAACTGTGTTTATGCTAGATAGAAAAGATGTTTACCTCTAAATCAAACGGTAGCTTTAAACTCAAGAATCCAAGAAGCCCACGCACACGTGTTCTTCCTCTGGTGCCTCACTCTCCTTTTCTTTTCTCAAAAACAAAGTGGCGCATAAAACTTCAAGAGAAAACCACCCTTCTCAGAAACAATTTCTTGGTGCCTCTCTCTCCTTTTGTTTTCTCACACATAAATCGACCCAAGCCCTAAACCTTTTAGGGTTAGTTCGAATTTTCCTCTCTCTCTCTCTACCAGTTTTGGTTTTCAAAAAAACCTGTCACTAATAGTGTTGAGATAGGCGACTTACTCCCTCTCACTTGCCTAGGGTTAGTCGAAATTTTAGTCCCACTAAAAACCCTTGAGAAAAACGACTTGTATGTCTCATATATATATATATATTCTCGTTCCAAAAATTAGGGAATTCCCAAATCTAATTAGGGAATCCCTAAATCTTGAATATAATAATTACAAAGTTATTATAATCTAGGGAATCACAAATCTTGATTTATAATATTACATTAATATCATAATCCAAGATTAATAGGCATTCCTAATTTAGATTTCAAGATCAAATCTTGAAACTAAATCTTGAATGCTCAAACCCTATTGGTTGGAATGAGTCATGAGGAATTAAATTCTTGATTAAAATATTACTTTAAAATTTTAACCCTAGAATTCGAATTGCACATTTAAATTCAAATTGCAAGATCAAATCTTGCCCTTGACCTTAAAATATGCGCCAACCTCATATATATATTATAGGAATTTAATAATTAAAATAACAACCTTAACTCTTAGGGAGTTATAACCAACTTATTAATTTCCCTAACAAATTGAATTAAAATATTACCCTAATATCTTGAATTCAAATTTGAATCTTGAAATCAAAATCAAATCTTGAATTCAAATTCAAATCTTGATTTAAATTAAAAAAACATTTTTATTAATATAAATCAAGAAGAGGCGCCACCCTCTCTTCTTGTTATCCAATATTAAAGAATTTAATAAATCAATAATCCCCTAACTTTTAGGAGGCTTATCCAATTTATTATTCCCTAATATTTTAAACAAGAATCCAATTGTAAATAGATTAATCAAATTAACTATTTAACAATTAATATATTTAAACTTGTCTAACAAATTTAAATATAATAAACGTAGATATTTTTTAAGACAAGACTTCATGTCCTAAGACATTCAATATTGTCTTAAATTGTGTCACTAAAGTGACTCACGGGTTAACCCTAATTCGTGTCCCAATATGGTATCTTGATCCTGCTCGTGTGTGACCCAGCAGGCCTCACGTGAAGTTGGCAGCAAGCCATCTCTATGACTCACAAGTCGAGAGCGGACTCTAGCAAGCCATCACGACTACCCAAAACACGTGAGTTTATCGCTTTAACGCCAAACGACTTAACCTTAGTACCACTTTGTCTTGATCCCGATTGTCACACGATATTTTGGTCATGGATAAGGCACGGGAAAATCATCCTTAATCCAAACCATAACTTTCTCGATTCCTTGAGTTAGTTCCATTTCCCTGTGTGGCCACACATTCCATGGACAGACTCATCGAGGGGCACAGTTAAATATCTCTCAACTTAATGAGGGACAAAATTCCTTCTTGGTCTTCCTCAGCACGGTAAACAACCAAACCCGTACCTAGCCTGTATGGCTACCCTGTTACGGGCAACGTTGGACTAGGCCAAAGTTCGACATCTACAACGCCGGAATAGTCAAGACCTCAAGTCTAAGGGCATCGTGACAGGTGTATAGGAGAGGCTAGCTCATGACTAAAACCCATAAAGGACTCTCCGGGTCGGTCCAGCAACTTGTAACCCCTTACATAATTGCACCATGACTCTCGTAAAGCATCGTATGCATGTATCTCCATACACCGAAGTCATGCTGGTCTTAGTTCATTCACATTCCCACATGAATAATCGATCTGGGACAGTTTTAGAATAACTATCACATAATTAATCAAGGATTGTTATCACAGTAAACATGCTAATAATATGATGATGACTCAATTTATCATCTATAAATTAGTCAATCAATATGTTCATACATATAAAATGATTGGCCCTAGGGCACAATCTCCATCACATACGAGCTTGTGTTGACCTCTGGGCTTATTTTCATTTTGAATAATTGTTATTATGTACCTTCATTGAGTTCAAACATTATTTCCCTTTCTTATTTGCATAAGGAAGGTTTTACATGTGTTAACGGCAATTGAAGGTGTTCTATTTATAAAGATAATGTTTTATTTGCTTATGGTGATTTGCAAGATAATCATTACGTCTTAAAATTAGAACGACAACATGATAACAATATCTATAACGTCGATACCAAAAGGATCAAGATTAACGAATTAAACCCTACGTACCGTTGGCATTGTCGTTTAGGCCATATAAATGAGAAACGCCTAGAGAAGCTCCATAAAGATGGACTTCTAAGCTCATTTGATTTTGAATCTTATGATGCTTGCGAATCTTGTTTTCTTGGTAAAATGACAAAGGCTTCCTTCACTGGCTACGGTGAGAGAGCACCTGACTTATTGGGAATCATACATAGTGATGTATGTGGACCCATGAGTACTCAAGCTAGGGATGGTTACTCATACTTCATAATGTTCACTGATGACTTCAGTAGGTATTGCTATTTCTACCTAATGAAGCACAAGTCAGAGTCTTTTGAAATGTTCAAAAGATTTCAAAGTGAAGTAGAGAACCAACTTGGCAAGAAAATCAAAGCCCTTCGATCCGATCGAGGAGGCGAGTATTTGAGCCAAGAGTTTATTGATCATCTGAGAAGTTGTGGGATAGTCTCACAACTTACCCCTCCTGGAACTCCACATTGGAATGGTGTTTCTGAGAGGAGGAATCAGACTTTTATCAGATATGGTCCGATCTATGATGAGTCAGGCTGATCTTCTGCCATCCTTTTGGGGGCATACTCTAGAAACTGCTACGTTCACACTTAACCGTGTTCCGTCTAAGGCAGTTGAGAAGACACCATATGAGATATGGACTGGGAAGAGGCCCAGTTTGTCTTACCTCAAGGTTTGGGGATGTGAAGTTTATGTTAAGCAACAGCCTAACGATAAGCTGTCTCCCAAATCTCTAAAGTGTTTGTTTGTGGGATACCCAAACGACACAAGGGGGTATTTTGTCTACTACCCATCTGACAACAAAGTGTTTGTAGTCAGAAATGGATTCTTTTTAGAAAAGGATTTTGTCTCCAAAAGTGACCGTGAGAGTAAGATAGATCTTGAAGAGGTTCAAGATCCACAAGACACTCTAGACATTGTGGAAGCTCCTCTAGTAGCACAAGGACTACGAATGTCTGATAGAACACGTTCTCAACCACAAAGATATGGATTTTTGATGACTGAGAACAAGGATGTGTTGCTCATGGAGCGTGGTGAGCTTACCACCTATCAAGAAGCTATTGTGGGTCCCAACTCTAAAAAATGGGTTGAAGCCATGAAGGCAGAGATGCAATCCATGTACGACAATAAGGTATGGACCTTAGTCGATCCACCTGAAGGTGTATAAGCCGTAGGGTGCAAGTGGGTTTTCATAGAGAAAACCGACATGGATGGTAACATTAATGTCTTTAAGGCCAGACTAGTTGCGAAGGGGTTCACTCAACGTCGGTATTGAATATGATGAAACGTTTTCCCCAGTTGCAATGACCAAGTCCATTAGGATCCTCTTTGCCATAGCCGCATATTATGACTACGAGATATCGCAAATGGATGTCAAAACAACATTCCTTAATGGAAGGCTGCCCGAAGATGTGTAAATGACACAACCTGAGGGGTTTGTATGTCCAGAGGAACCAGAGAAGGTGTTGAAACTTCAGAGATCCATTTATGGATTGAAGCAAGCATTCCGGATTTAGAATCATCGTTTTGATGAGGTAGTCAAAGAGTTTGGCTTCTTGCAAAACCCTGATGAGCCTTGTGTTTACAAGGTTAGTGGGAGCACGATTGTGTTCTTGGTGCTTTATGTCGATGACATATTGCTCATTGGAAATGATGTTTCTACCTTGGAGGTTGTGAAATCTTGGTTGGGAAAATCATTCTCGATGAAGGACTTAGGAGAAGCTGCTTACATTCTAGGCATCAAGATCTATAGAGATAGATCTCGAAGGCTTCTTGGATTAAGTCAGAGTACATACTTGGATAAGGTACTGAAACGGTTCAGTATGTAGGATTCCAAAAAGGGATTCATACCAATTAATCATGGTTTAGTCCTGAGCAAGAATCAATGTCCCAAGACACTTGATGAGCGAGGGCGCATGAGTGGCATCTCTTATGTATGCCATGTTGTGTACTCGACCATATGTGTTGTTTGCCTTGAGTATGACGAGCCGGTTCCAACAAGACCCTGGTGAGGATCATTGGACCGTTGTAAAAAAACATCCTGAAGTACTTGAGAAGGACTAAGGATGAATTCTTGGTTTATGGTGGAACTGATGAAGAGCTATGTGTAATTGGTTACACATATGACAGTTTTCAAACCGACCAAGATGATTTTAAATCGCAGTCTGGATACGTGTTTCTCCTGAACAGTGCCAGCGTGAGTTGGAAAAGTTCCAAGCAGAGCACGATTGCTGATTCTACAACGGAGACTAAGTCTCCTAAGAGTTAGGGGATTATTGATTTATTAAATTCTCTAATATTGAAGAATAAGATGAGGTGGCGCCTCACTCTTGAATTTAATTAATGAAATATGATTTTGTTAATTTGAATTCAAGACTTAAATTTGAATTAAGATATTAGGGTAATATTTTAATTCAATTTGTTAAGGAAATTAATAAGTTGGTTATAACTTCCTAAGAGTTAGGATTGTTTTCTTATTTATTAAATTCCTATAAAACAAACAAGAAGAGGGCAAATTCTTGGAGATTCAACTGCAAGATTTGATCTTGCATTTTGAATTTCAAGAATGCATTTTGAATTTTAGGTTAAGATATTAATGTAATATTTTAATTAAGAATTCAAATCCTCTTGACTCATTCCAACCAATGGGAAGTGTGCATTCTAGATTTAGGTTTCAAGATATGATCTTGAAATTTAAATTGAGATTGCCTCTTAATCTTGAATTATAATATTAATGTAATTTTGTAATCAAGATTTTGTGATTCCCTAATTTGAGGAATGGGGACTCTTTAAAACACAAAAAAGGTCGCATATCCTAAAAAGAAGAAAAGAGGGAGTTTCGAACTAACCCTAAACTTAGGGCTTAAATGTCGAGTTGTATGTGAGAGTAAGCAGAGGCTAAAAAAACCTAGAGTAAGTGTGGCCAAGAAACTCGTTCTTGGTAGTGTGCTCATCTCTTGAGTTTTGGTGAGGGATTTTTGAGGAAAAATTCCATAATAGTGCTCCACTTTGATTCTTGGATATTTCAAGAAGTGTTCTTGAAATTTCAAGGTTTGTAGATTGGTTCCCATAATCTCTTGGAGAAGAGATTGGAGGCTAGCATCTGAGTATCTGCCAAACTGTTCGTGTGGATCACCGGCAGAGGAAGGACACGAGTCTGTGGACTTCTTGGAATTGCAATCATTCAAGCATCCGTTTGATTTAGGTAAACATCTTATCTCACTGGTATAAACACAATTAGTGAATCCTATGGAGGAGATTATAAAATCTTTTTTTTTACCTTTTCCGTTGCGTTTGCTCCATAATCTCCAACAAGTATTCCACTAATTGCTCCTTAGTGTACTGTGATTAGGTATTCGAGTAACGTCTCGTTATCTCGTTGTTCTATGGCTGAGATTTGCTATTTAGTGGCAGATGCTTTGGCTTCAGGAAAGTACTTCTCGAGAAATGACCTTTTAAGATTTTCCTAAGATAGGTAAGCTGTCCGTTCATAAGTTCCTAGATGAGTGTACCAATCAATCGCCTTGCCTTTGAGTGTGAGATGGAATAATGTCCACATCACATCCTTTACGCTTGGTGCTGGCGGTTTCATGGTTCGGCAGTGAAGATACAGATTATTCAAAGTGAGTAAAAGGATTTTCACTGGCCAATCCATGAAACTTTGGTAATCCATTGAAAAGTGGTCCTTTGATCTCAAAATCCGTTTGGATTTGAGGGAACAGATTTCTCCGAACCTCATATTGTTAATTAGATTGCGATGCTTCTCTTATAGATCTTCTCGATCTAGGTTGTCCATTGTCTAGACCTTGATTTTGGCGAACTTCTTCGCGTTCTTGATTATCTAACCTACGGTTATTGACTGAGTTTTCCATATGTTCTACTCTTTTATTCTTTTTTATGGATCTTAGTGTTTTATTCAAATCTGGATCTAGGGGAACTAAAGGCTCTATAGTTTTCCTTGGAATATACAAGAAAGAATAACAAGAAAAATAAAGACTAAACAATATAAAATTAAAAACAAAAAATAAAATAGACTCAAACAAATTAAGCAAATAATAAAATCAAAACGAAAATAAAAAATAAGGACTCTAAAACAAAAACAAGACTAAAAAATAAAGACTCAAAAATGAAAAATTAAAGAATCTAAAATAAAGACTAAAAAAAAAACAAAAAATTAAAGACTCTAAAAAAATAAAGACTCAAAAACAAATCAGAATTTCTTAGGAACTCAAGAAAGAGCTCCCTGGCAACGGCGTCAAAACTTGACTGGACACCCGTCGTGCGTGCAAATCAAGTTTAATTTATACTTGAGCCACACAAATATAAACTATTTTTATTAAAATATAGTATAGATGCTAATCCCAAGGTCGAATTCTCGCGGAACTCAATGTGATGAGCCTAAGAGAATTGTGACAAAGATTATAACTTCTATTCTTGAGGGTTGTCACGATTTAATAAGATTTTTAAGAGTCAAAACAATACTTGAGAGAAAACCCTAGAGATGGACTATCATAGTTCGTTCATCATAGAGGCTAGATAATGAATATGCAATTACTTTTCTATGTTAGAACATGCATTTAAACTATAAACACAATCAATCAAACAATAAAGAGAATACAAGATTAGGATAGGTAACCAATCCATGACTGGATTCATGAGCTATTTGCCAAAGCTCTTCGGGACAATCTACATTATTGTCACATCGGGAATGTCAAGGTCCCATTACTTTAACGAAATATGATCTACAACTTATATATAACAAACTTTAACAATTACATTTGAAAGAGTTAGTCATACCTCATAAATGCAACACCTACATCTGGACTTTACAACGAAACATGGTGAACTCAAGTCACATCCTTGAGGCTTTCCTCAAGTATCTACCTAATTAGTTACTCATGCTCTAAGATGAGAACTTTTCTATTCTAAAGAGAGAATTGGAGTTTTCTTCGTTTTCGGACGCTTTGAGCGTGGAATGACGACCTCTATTTATAGTGTTGAGTAGTGTGCTTGATCTGCAAGTCAAGGGAAGATTTTCTCCTCTGGGCCGTGGGCTGCACCGGCGGCCCAATACGAAGACGCAGCGAAATATCTGCGATATTTCGATTATATCTTCGTATCTTGAATCGTAGCCGTGCAAAACATACTCTACTGCTTCGGAATATTCTGAGCCGCGAGATTTCCCTTTTTGAGCCGTTGGCTCAAAGTGACGGCGCAGACTCAAACTCCTTTGAAGCTTATTTGCTGATGTCATATTCTGGCATATTCCTGCACCGTGTGAATCACCGAATCTGGGCCGGTGGCCGACGTGGCGGCGCAAGGATTTCTTGTGCTCAACGTGATCTTCTGGAATATTCTGATATTTCCCTCTTGGTTTAGCCCTGTTTGGATATTTGAAACACTAAATAAACCATTAAATATCACCTATTTATAAGGTATAATAAATAAACGCTAATTAACTCATTTTATCCACTTTATTCCACCATACCTTAGTGTTGCCCTTAGCATATTAATTGGTCTAATTCTAATATATTATTATTATAAACATACCAAAAGAAGGCCAAATAACTTGTTCACTTTTGGGCTGATCAGACGGCTCAACCTAAAATTACGCTAAAGCTTAAGTGCTGACGTCATCTACTCTCAGAGACGTGCATCGCGGGAATTACCTCCTTTGCGCCGGCGGCTCATCCCACGGCACAAGAACATCTTGTGCTTAACGTGATCTTCTCGTTGATTCTTGATATTTCTCTTTTGGTTTGGCCCTGTTTGGATATCTGAAACACTAGATAAACCATTAAGTAGCACCTATTTATAAAGTACAATAAATAAACGCTAATTAACCTATTTTATCCACTTTATTTCGTCATACCTCGGTGCAACCCTTAGCATATCAATTGGTCTAATGATAATATATTATTAGTTTAAACATATTAAAAGAATACCAAATAACTTGTTCATATTTGGGCTGATCAATGGTCATAGCTAATTTGCGTTTAGTCCATGACTCATAGGATGTGGATGTGACTGACTTTGAGGGTACACAGTTAAGTATATGAAGGCCGCTTTAGTAAAACCTCTACCCAATATAAAATTGGTAGGTTTACTTGATCCACCATACACCTAACCTAGCCTAGGAGAATTCTATTTCTTCTTTCGGCAATATCATTTGTTGTGGAACGCCAAGATTAATGAGCTGCTCAATTATCCCTTTTCTACACAGAGCTGTTTAAAATGCACTGATGAATGTTCACGAGTTTGGTCGGAGCGCAATGCTTTAATCTTATTAACCATTTGATTATCCTCATTGTTCATATTTTGTTTAAAGAACCACAGAGCTTCAAACTTATAACGTGGAATCAAATAGTTAATGTTGGAGATTGTGCCCTAGGGCCAATCATTTTATTT
>QANZ01021235.1:0-24473 GCA_003254925.1 Chamaecrista fasciculata | reverse complement strand
CATATTTATAAAATGATTGGCCCTAGGGCACAATCTCCAACAATACTTTGGAGGTATCAGTACTTTTGCCTTTTTCAAAAGTTTTACTTTTTCATTTCAACGACTGAATGTGACCATATATATATATATATATATATGAAACTAAGTGTTGCTTTTGACGAGACATTTCTTAAGGGTTGTTGGGTTTCAAGGTTCCAATTGAGGGTGGTGAACAAACAAAATTAAATTAAATTTCAAAAGTGGGCTAATCATTTCACAATTCACAGTCAAAGAAGAAAAGTTGGTTATACATATCTCTCTAGTTTCAAGTTCAACTACGACGAATTCAAAACTACTAATTATTCTTAATGAGATTTTTTTAGTTAGAATTGTCACCAAATAACATCAAATTAAGTCTGAAAGTCAGTTTATGACCAAAAAGTGAAAAATTATAAAAATTGGTCACAAACTCAATTTGGGGCTCAATTTGATTTAAAATAAGAAAGATATGACCATCTTTGTTCAAGAGTAACTTTTAACTTTGAACTTGTCAAATTTTGGACTTGAAACAAGAGAGATATAACCAATTTTACTCATTTGACTGTAAAACGAACAGCCCACTTTCGGAGCTCAATTTGACCTTATTGTTGATGGCCCTAATTGGGAAGATAGAAGAGTCTCCAAAAGCAACAAGTATCTACGTACTCGTCACATTCAAATTTGAAACGATAAAGATATATCTACATTCAATCATTTGAAACAAAAAGTGAAACTCTTATGAAACTTGTAGAACTAAAATTACAACAAAATAAAATAAAAGGCTAGATTATAATTTACAAATAATTAATAAAAGGTCAAAAGTACATTTTGGTCAATAAAGATTAATCATAGCTTAAATCTCAAAAGAAATAAATTAGAGATATCTTATAATTGCAAAAAAAAAAAAAACTTCATAAGCGAAGGAAAAGGTAGATAAAAAGGGATAAAAAAGTTGAATACAAATAACAACTCAATATATATATATATATATAGTTTATTATACCTTATTTTATTCTCTCTTCACATTAAAAAAATATTATATTTATCAAGATTTTAAAAGATAATATTCCAAATAAGCACTCCTATTCTACTTGGTAGTGTGCAAATAGCATGGGAACATTAGCCAAAAAATAGAGATCAAACTTAAAGAATCATTACATAGACTTAAATCATGAAAGAGTATTAGCAGGTTGAGACTGATGAAATGAAACCCTCATCCATTTCTGCCAACTTGCATTTAATATTAAGTCACCAATTGTGAGAGTATTAAAGCAAAAATATTTTTTCACAATTAAGAATACAGTATTGTATGAATAATTTTGTCCAAAATTCAAATCAATTTATAGCTTTTGGATTGGGTAGGAGTATCTTAGAGAGTTTTTTTTTTTCTTTTGAGAAACTATTTTGTGAATCTTTATAAGAATTACTTAATCTAAGCATCTATGATATTATTTAAGGTGCATAAGAAATAAAAAAAAAACTAGGATTAGTAGTTTCAAAAGTGAAATGACAAAATTTCGTAATATTAATTTTTTTAAAATATATAAATGCTACTTCTTAACTTGTAATTTAGAAGAACTCATATTAATATTAAAGTAAATAAATGATTTAATTTATAAAGATGGTAATTTTTTAATCTAATCATAAAAAATTATAAAATATAGTTCTTTAACTATGTAATTATAATCAATTTAATTTATTTATAAATATATTAAATAGATTTAACTAATTATATAACTAATTTTCTTACATCAATAGTCAAGTGTTACATTAATAAAATAAAATTTATAATCACATAGATAAGATTTGTTATTAAATTTTAATTATAATATCTTTAGAAAAATGAACCGAATTAATTGTAATTCATATTCATTCTTATAATCTTATTTTTTTTCAAGATTATATTAAAAATTATATTATAGAGATATCGATGCTCTAATTATTTTTTAAAAATATATACAAGAAAAAGAAAGTGAGACACGTGGCATTGGATTGAATTCAGAAGAACTATATATATTGAGAATTGCTTCTTTCTGATAGACACACCAAAATTGATCTATTGACAATAACCCACACATTAATTTGCAGATGCAAGCACCCAAATTTAAGTAGTAAGGACACTCATGAATAAGGGAGAGGATATTCCAATAATAATAAGGCAAAAATGTAGTCACTCTTAATCCATGAATAACAATCTAAATTAATGCAACATGTACTATTCTCAATATATATATATGTGATAGTATTTTTATTTTGAGTTAAAATTTGTGCTAAGTGGATCCATGATTTTTTTTAATGGAACATATATGTATATTATGTTTTATTTATTGGATATCTATTAAATTTTAAAATGTTATCTGAAGAATATTTTGAAGTTGAGAAAGTAATTTCAAAATTAAAATCTAGACTAGACCATGGCATATCCAATCTGCAGAATAAAAAAATAGATCGTTTAATACTTTAATCAAATATTTGTTAGGAATTTTTAGGAGGATGAAACATGGAAGCTCTCATAAACTTTTTTTTTTTTCTCATGAACTTTTCTTGATTCATAACTCCATTAATTCAAATAAAAGAGGGGCCTATAAATAGGCTTACAATACCAACCCAAAAGGAGAAATTCTCTCACAAAGATGATAGCTACTACCAAACTCAATAAAATAAATAATTTAAACAAATTAATCCCTAATACTAGGTCAAACTCAGAAAAAGCTCAACAACTCTTTTTCAAATTTTGAATTTTATTTACTTCACTAATATTAATAATCTTAATTTATTCTTAAATCCTAACAATATTAATATATTTAAATGAAAGTTTATTATATATACATATATATATATATATAGAGAGAGAGAGAGAGAGAGAGAGAGAGAGAGAGAGAGAGAGAGCTAATTTAATGATAGGATTAGAGCCACCTAATCAACAGTCTTAAGAGTTAATACATTGGCCAAAAATTAGGATTTAATTTCAAAGGCCTTATGAGGAAAGAACTTGTTCATTTCGGCTCTTTAAATTTGAAGATTGAGTAGTTAAAATCAACCCTAATTGACAACATAAATTTATTAAACATTGAACTTAAGAGCAAACGCTAATTTATCACAGGATTAAAAACTATCTTTATTAGTCGGGAACGCTAATTTATCACAGGATTAAAAACTATCTTTATTAGTCGGGACCTAATTTTGATTTTTTTTAATAATAATATAAGTGTCTCGCCTGCTCTTTCTTTTTTGTCAGAGTCTCCTGCTGTACTTGGACAACAAATTTTTTTTGCTGCCATTATTTATCTGTTACTGTTATGTACTCTGTTATATACTTATAGTTGTTGAATGTTGATAAATTAATTTATCAATTATAGTCATTTATCTTTTTTTTTTATAAACTAAAATATCTACCGTCAGGAACAATGACTAATCTTTTCATTGCGGATCCTCTACTTAAAGGTAAACGATTGGCCACAAAATATTTTCTATACTCAAAGGTGATATTCAACCCTCATCACTTGGTCAAGGGACCAAGCGAAAAATCACTAAGCCACCCTAATGTGGTTAGTCATTTATCTGTTTTGATCTATACATTAACTAAAAAACAGACCATTCAATGTGATAATAATAATTTTAATATCTTACATGATAACCCGCTTACAAGTGTTAAAGAGACAAAAATAAACAATAATAAAGAACCCAAACTATTCATAATATACACTTTAAAAGTAACACTATCTAATTAAACTATTAAATACCAATACACTTCCATGTCTATATGTACATGCAACAAATTTACAAGGGAAAAATACACTTTGCTGACTTTTACGTCTCAAGAAGAACAACCTCGCCAACTATTGACTATAAGAAATATTACATGTTCTTTCAATAAAAAAAAAAATTCATAAAGTATATTACCAATAAATCAATATACGAGTCTTTGAGAAAATCAAATAAAAGTTAGTTGTGAAGAATAAAAAGTTCAAGGTATTATATAATTTCTTACACTAACTTCGTTGATGTTAGGCTTATTATATAAGCATTCTTCATAAGAGCCGACATCTCAATAGCTTCACTTTTTGAAGCTTCACTCATATGTCGAAATGTCAATCAACCTCTACAAGTAGTCATCTCTTGTTCGACTGAGCTCTTAATAAAAGTATTATTAGAGAATAAAATCTAACTGTCAAAGTGAGCCAATCAAACTCACTTGAATTAACACATACGAACCTTATTTCCTAGTGAGTTAAGATTCTTCAAACTCGACTCACCAACTTTGCAAATCGAGTTTGGCTTACCTAACCCATCACAATTTTTTTCTTTCTATTTAAATTTTTAAAATTAAATTATTTTTTATTTTAAATAAATCAATAACAATACCATAAATAATACTACTTTAAAAAATAAATTCCATTATGGGAATATACTATTACAAAATAACATATTAAACTTTAAATACTCCATAAATTCATAAAATAATAATATTATGTCTCAAATTAAATTAGGTAAAAGTATTGTTTGTACCCTCAACATATGGAGTCATTTTCAGTTATACCCCTAACGTTTCACATTTAAGTCAATTATATCTCAACCTGGCTTTTTTTTTTGTTTTAAGGTCCTTAAATTTCCATTATTTAGAAATCCTCCATTCTCTCAAGATTTTTCTTTCACACGAGTCCCTAATTAATTACAGAACAATCCAAAATGTTTGTCATCTTTAATGAACTGGTCCTTGCAATTGAGAAACCTAAAAAATCTCTCCCATATGTTTTTCACAGTTCTGGAAACCACACACAAGCTCGCTGGTGAGCCTAAAATACAGAGAAATCGAGTAAAAATACCAATAGTTCTAGCTCTCGGCGTTAACACACAATCTCCGGTGGCGATGACGTCGTGGTCGTCGAAATTGAGAAGTAAAGTAACTTTAAAATCCCTTTGGAGAGAGAGGCAAAATAGAGAAGATGAGTGAGAGAGGCGGTTGTAAGGGAAGGAAAAATGATGAGAACGACGTAATTTAGGGGAGACCAAGAAGTTGAGGACAACGATGAGAAGGACCATGTCGATAGAAACGAAGACAGAGTGGACGACGACAATGAAGTGTGGTGGTGATGTTTTAGGGTAAGAGAAGGAGGGTTATTAATGGCTTTTAATAAGGACCTGTTTGTTAAAGATGGCAAACATTATGGACTATTCTATAATTAGTTAAGGGTTGAAGTATAATTGACTCAAATGTGAAAAGTTGGTGGTGTAATTGATAAAAAAAAAATAATTGGGGTATAACTAAAAATGACTTCATATGTTGGGGATACCAACAATTGTCTGAATTGATTCAATTACAATTTTGTTTTAAAAAAAAATATGAAATTAGTGAGCCAATCCACCAACTTGTAAGTTGCTCATCACAAGTCATGAATTAAATAAACCAACCCACCATTCGACCTATAATATTTGATAAGTTGAGATTCTATTAATCTAGTTTACTAAAACTATTTTTATGGGTTAAACGGGTTTAGCCACCAAATTGAACCCATATTGGTAGTTATATTAAAACAATTACTGAGTGTAAATTAAAATATTTTATAAGGTCTTATATTCTCTAATTTTAACAACTAATTTTTGAAACATGATTCTCCAGAAAATTTCTGCGGGATACAGCCAACAACAAAGTCAAAACTGAAAACACTTCAATTTGAAATCCCAATTGGTGGTGTAGCTAAAATGTACAATGCACCATTGATGATTCTTGCAATGCCCTAGATGAGGATGACCAGTGCTTCAAGAGCTATAAATTAAACGTACAAATTTGCAGTCATCCAAATTAAATACCAAGCATTGTGCCCACATATCCTCTATATAGTTAGGTAGAAAAGTAATTAATTAGTAGGTATGGATCACATTTTTGTACCAAAAAAGAATTCAAGTTACTTTTACTTTTCACTTTTCTTACCATTACCACCATTACCACGTCTTTGATTTACAGCTATTAACATATTTGAAATTTAAGAGATCATCTTGTCACAATTATTATACAGTTGGGGCATTACTCAGATGTTAGTAAAATTTATGATGTTCACGATCGTAGGTACATACACAAAAACTGTCACCATATGAAGTTATGAACATAAATATTGATGTGAGGTTTGTGAATTTAACACACTAAGATATACATATATACATCTTAGAACATAATGATAGAAACATGTATATTCATGTGTATTATTACAAGGAAATAATATCTTGTGACATTCCCACAAGTGATTTCATGTGTAATATTTTGTGTTTCATTAAGCAGTATCTTTAGAGCATTAACTAAATAGTCATTTTTTAAAATAAAAATAAACTAATAATGGAAACTAATTTTAGTAGTTTTTGTTATTTCCCTTCTAAAGTGGTCATGTTTTATTCATTTTTCAATTTTTTTATATTTTTTAACTAGTGTTCTAAAGATATTAGTTAAGAAAAAATATTTTTATTAGAATTCTTTACAATAAATATCTAGAGATTATATTTAAATTTTGTCTGTCTTATATAGTTTGATGGGAGAGATGGGTAATTAATTCCTATACCAGAGTACTATAGTTAGATATGTTGTAGATTTCTCAAATGGAAGTGTGAAACATAAGTATAATTACTAGCATTAATATTGTCATGTGTCTAATTTCTTTCATGCCTCAAATTAATCCTTAAATATTGTCAGTGATCCTCTTATTAGAATAAAAAGGTTTGAACAATTTCTGTTTTTGCATACCATGATTAGCTTAATCCAATGTAGACAAATCAATTGTACTAAAAGGCCTTATAACGAGTATATAAATGATCCAATGTAGTAAACACTATTAGTAGTAATGTTAATCTCAATTATAAATCCAAAAAGGCACTTCTTATATAAATTTTTCTACTCTTAACTGTAGAAAGATATATCCAACTTCGTGAAATTAACAATAAGTTAATTAGAATGATAAATGGTCTGATTATTACAAGTAAAGTCTTAAGTTTAAATCTTAGTGAAAAAACTTTATACTCGTTATAAGGCCTTTCAATTTGAATAAAAATTATCATTGATTAACCGGTAAAATAGATTAATAAAAAATACATTTTTTGGTACAAAATAAAAATACATTGTGATAATATAAAAAATAAACAAATAAAATCAGTAGAATTTCAAGTAAAATTAAGAAACAAAATATAAAGAATCCATTTACATCCTATGATGACTGGAGAGAAGAGTAGTCAAACCCTGCTGTCTCTTGCAGGCTTACAGGACCATTAATATTGAAGCAGAGGGGATACCTCTGTGTCATAGAGAGAGAGAGAGATTCCAATCCCTCAGGAAATGAAATACAAATAAATGAGTAGGATTGATGCAAAGTCACTTTCTAGCTTTGTTATCAAAGAATTTAAGCACAATTTTTCTTTATATATTAGTTATAAGATTGTTAATGATAAAGCACAAGATGTATATATAAAGTTTCATTAATGTATGTACTAGTCCATTTTAAGCCTTACAAAACCCAAGTTGAACTTGGAGAAACGTGAAAAAATAGAAAGAGAAGGTATAAAATCTTATACACTTGATTATTTAGTTTGTAAAATTTTCTGTCGATTTCTTTAAAATCCATATCTCTATTACTTAATCCACCTTACAAAATTTAAATTTCACACAATTCTCTTCCCACTAATTGGGATACAAGAACCTGCAAGATCTGTATGATAAATTTATGATTCTGAAAACCATAAATCCAGGAAACCCCACATCATCAAAGCTTAAATTTAATGTTATCCAACCACAAGAGAGTACACCTTTACTTTTCTCAGAAATTGTTTCACAACTCTCACTACATTATTTACTCAATGATATAATGCAGACAAAGGTTTAGGCTGATTAGGTATACAAGTAATTAAACAAAATCAAACATAAGATAAATGTATATTAAGCAGACTTCTCTAACATATCTCCATACCTCAATCATGGAATTAGTCCATCTAATTACTTGTTCATATCTCAAACTGGAATTTTCAAGACTATTGCACTGAAACAACACTTTGTTAGGCAAGCCAAGCAAGTAGCAAGTAAACAATCTTTCCACTCTTTCAAATCAAATCATGTTGTAATTCAAAGTTCATATTACAGGTCGTATGTGAGATCTTGCAAGCAAAATAGGGACGCCGGTGTAGTAAATATCAATCTGATTATCAAAATACATGATTTCATCAAAATAAATTTTCAATGAGATACATCAAGAATACAGTTACAACTCTTGCCATCAAAACTGAATGCAAACCAGCAAAACCTTCAGACTATCTAAAGCTCCTAAATTTGGAATATGAAAACTATTTCAATGGGGGCTACCTGTGCATGAACCATGGCCCCACTTGTATTTGGCACTTGCACAAAAAAATAATGCCTTTAAATGTCTAACTTTTCTCGAATGCTCAGAGTCATGAATTCTTGGACACCCAAAAACCCAGCATGCAACCGATAGACACCAACATCATCCAACAGAAAAACCTGTTCTTCAAAAGGCTATTTTTTTTTTTTTTTTACCTATTCATATTTTGATGGACTAGAGTATTCGATTCCATTGTCAGCTGATGTTACATTAGATGAAGCACTTGTTGATATATCACTATGTGCAGCGTCACCATTGTTGTTGCTTTTTGGCGGGTTTCTTTGAGAATTGTTAGCTCCAGGATTCTGTGCCTCCTCTGCTAGTTTTCTGACAATGTTCATGACAGTAGGAAGAAATTTGGTCGACAAGGAAATAAGTCCAGGAAGCTGAAAACACAAAAAAAAAACAGAGACATAAGACAAATGAATATATACTGCAAAAGCAGAAAACAACAAATAGATAACAAGAGCTACAGTAACTTGGCTAAAGGACTACTTTACACTTCACAGGCCAATATGACAAAACTAATCTGATATAGATGTTAATTATATAAGCTCCACTGATATAGCATGCAAGAGCACAAGAGAAAAATTACATAAAATTAGCATACCATGAGCAACAGGTTTTCTCTGAAAAACTACTAGGTAGCTGTTTGTTAAATCTCACTTTCTTCTTATAAAACTAAACTGATATCCAGACATGTTATACAAATCTTCTTTTTGCCCATCCAAACATGATATAATATTTATGGTAGTGTTCCTGAAGATGAATGACAGTGACCCCCAATACCTCAAAACTTGAACACTACAAGATAAGCATTAGCCGCATACTAGTTATGCTTCCTATCACTGATTAACGACAGAAACCAAACTTGATGATCAGGCCAGAGACCCAACCAAAATTACGAATTTTGGAGTTGAAAATGAAAGTTACTTACAGCTCCATGCTGAAATTCACGAGAAATGTCCATCTGCACCCATAGGGCTTTTATGAGAAGATAACCAACAAAGATGACACCCAAATACAATGGATTTCTGTGACAAAGAGAACAAACTTGGGTGAAACCAATTAAATAGGCAAATAAAAGTTAATGAATCTTTTTTTTTCCTAATGGTGCTTTAATGTAAAATTTATATGTTCTTCCAATAGCTAGAACCCATCCAATGATTGATATCCTACACAACTTTAAATCATTTTTTTTACACTATCCAGCTGCTAGGTATTAGAGGAGTTTACTCCCAAGAAGTTATTTAATTTTAAGAACCTTAATTCTGTCCACTGAGAATGGAGTATTCTCTCATATGTCATTTCAGAGGTTTAGGAAGATGCTGTTATTTGGTAATGTGGTAAAGAGAAATGCCAAAATTATTGGAAATAAGTTTTTAATGCTGCCTCTTTTATGGGAATAATTGGCCTCTCTATGGTTCTCAGCAAAAGTATATTTTACATAGGTTTTAGTGCAGCACATTAAGACTGACAAGCGTTGCTTAGTTGACTTGTGAGCTGCTCTAGCTTTCATGATTTTAATTTCTTCCAGGAGAATAACATATCCTATGCCCTTGTAATTCACACAATTTCCTTCTCATAATATTTCTTCTTATATCCCCCCAAAAACAGATATCCATAAAGTGAACAATTGTATGCGGAACTTTTAGTTCCCTCTTTATTTCATGAGAAGTCCAAAATTCTTATAAACTTCTTGATGTTGCT
The DNA here is from genome assembly GCA_003254925.1 of Chamaecrista fasciculata. Classification (NCBI taxonomy): domain Eukaryota; kingdom Viridiplantae; phylum Streptophyta; class Magnoliopsida; order Fabales; family Fabaceae; genus Chamaecrista; species Chamaecrista fasciculata. Next base: position 14,370 of record QANZ01021235.1, on the reverse strand, counting down.
ACGTAAGGGTAAAATGGTGTGAGAGGAGAGTTAACTGAACGAAAACAGAGCCTCACTCCTTACATAAATAGAAAGATATCAGATCAGTTCAGTTCAAAAGTACCTTAGAAGGGTCATAAATTCATTAAATCCCAGAACAACCAAAGCAACAATTGCCCATGGAGGAGGTAACCAGTTGTTATTTCGCTTGTTGGCCTCCTGAAATTGGAAAAAATGATTTCATCAATAGGTGAAAATAAGTACAATGCATTCTAACAGAAACAAAATTCAGAAGCCTTATATAAATATAAGCATCCATGATAAAATGTATATCCATTTGCAAATCATTATGTACAATACATATTAACACATAGAACCTAAGCAACATAACTAAGAAGCCAAAAATAAATACCATTTCAACAGATACGTAAATGAATGCAAAGTGAAATTGAAGTTTAGCATATGTTTGCCCAACCTCATTATATAGATTACAACTAAGCTACATGACTAAACCCACAGGTTTAAAATTTAAATAGATAATCGACAAAAGAAATTCACAAGAGTCAAAAAATTTATAATTATTTCACACATACAAATCTTAATAATAATAAAGAACGTGAAAAATCATGCCTGTGCAGATATAGCTTGAGAGACATTATATTCTGTCTCTGTCTTAAATTGCCTCCACAAAGATTTGCACTGTACAGGTGTTATCAATGTTTTTGAGGACGGAACCTGCATACCAGAATTTAGTGACAACCTGATCAGTCTCCAAAATATAAGTGGCCCTAACGACCCAAACCCAAACCATCAGAATAAGCAATTTATACGTCAACGTTAACTTTATATGCTTTACATTAGTGAATACAAGCATTAAAAATATAACTCAATGGACCTTATGTAAACATACTGAAGTAATTAAGGAAATGGTAAACTCATAAAAAGTTAGCATTCTTGCAATATTCGATTTTCTGGGTATCTTCAATCATCTGATATTAATCAGCTCACTTATCTATCAAAAATACTGTAAAAGTGAATACATTTCTCAGATAGAACTCAGCAACTATAAAAATGCACCTTTTCCCAAGTGCTTGAAGCCAGTGGATCAACCACCGTGAGGCTCCTCTCCTTAACTGCATTCCCTGGAGAATCCACCAAAGCTACAGCTAATGTTTTCTCAATATGATCAGCCTCTTCATCATCCAAACGAATTGCAGCCATAACAGATAGCAACTTCAAGGACTGAAAATGATTGAGTTTGTCATAAAAATATCCAAATTGCAACAAAAGCTCAAGTAACAGAATATTATATTCATAATCATGTCATACAGAAGAGCGGGCAGTCTTGGTGATGGCTCGAATGTCTTCCTTTCCAGTCCAAATACGAGGCATTGAATCAGAATCACGGCTAAATAATGTTGTAAACCTGTTTTCAAATTGAAAGCAAGTTGCTTATAGAGGAAAACTTTCCAGCAAATACAAGAAAGCAACATAGATGTTGCAAGAGGTTTATACCTATCCTTCATACGAATTAGAACCCTTCCAGCTTCATCCCTAGCCTTTGCTTCTACCACACCCCTTGCATAGGCCTCTAAACTTGTAATCATGTTTTGCCGTGTTATTTCATCCATGTCATATCCAGAAAGTGCAGCAGAGAACCCTGAAACAGCTGTTTCAGTTTCACGGCTCAGAAGTTTTCTGATGGTTGTCCAAGTATCACTGTTGGCTTCATCTAAAAGAGCTTCTACAGGTCCAGATAAGGCCTCCTTCAGTTTTTCCTGCAAGTGTACTACTATCAGCAAACTTCCCAAGTATTTAGCTTTTAAATTATAAAAATCATACCAATATAAAATTTACAAAATTACAAAGAATGAGAAGTCAAATAACTTGCAAATGTTGGACAGATTGGATGGACATCCAGCCCACATCATTATAAATAGGTCGTTGAATAGAATAGCGTACCCCAAATAGGATAGAGGGATGGGTTGGAATTTATTGAAAAACACTTCTATAGATTCTAAATGGGCCAATCCAATTTTTTTTTTACCCACCCATTATAAGCCAATCCACAAGCTGCCCATTCGCCATGCCCATTTCATACTAGACTAAAATTTCAGAAAAGCAATTTCAAATTATGACACAAACAGATATACTTTGAGATTTTAACATCTTTACTTAGTTTAGACACGACCAGATATGCATTTCACAAGACATGAATGATCTATGTTAGACACACACCTCATATGATGAAGTTAATTCGGAGAGCTTTGCTGCACGCACTGAAGCAACATGAGCATCAATGTCACGCCGCAGCTTCTCCCTTACTTTAGATGTATCCCAATTTGCTTTTTCAATAATAATATCTGCAAGGATAACATTATTAGGCTCATAGTGTTATTCAGTTGAACTCGTAAGAAACCTATTTACAACAACCATTATAATATCAACAGAGTTAGAAGTTCTGACAATAGGTTATTGGAAAAAACTAAATAATTAGCAATTTTTGTTCATAATCCACTTCATTTACCCACCTCTTCCACATAGTTTCCATTTTAAAAAGGTGACTATATGTCATTACATGTAATCTAACAAATAGGACAAAGAGATTTCCGAATACCTCCACATGCTTCATCAAACTGTACCATGCAAGAACCAGTGCACTGATTAGCAGCAGCAGAAAACCCTTCCCCTCCATTCAAAGCCTTGTCAAATGCTTCCTTAAACTTGTCAAATGTCCCAGATCTTATATGTCCCAATGCAGATTGGAATGCCGGTTGGATGAGCTATCAGGGAAACATAAAATATTATAAGTCCCACAAATAATAAAAAATGTTCAACAATATTTAGAGGGTTTAAAAAAACACACATAGAGCAGAGCTAACAATTCAATATCTTATAATCATACAATTAGTCTAGAGTTGGTGGTGGCCAGTTTTTGGATCTTTCTATTGATTATTAATTCATTATACTAAAAGGAAATAAATGGCAGAACCAGGATTTGCACAAGAATCAATTAAGAAGAATTACTTGCAACAGTTTCTCTTGAAGCTGCTTTTGTTTTGAAGATCTGACACCTTCGTCAAAATAAGTGGCTTCTACATCATACCTACATTAAAAGAACGTGCAACAGCTCAGAATAGGTAAAGTCCACATTAAGATATCCTTATACGGTGTTTCTACAACATGAAACATACACAGCAGAATTATCTTAAAGCAATAATATCAAACTACAGTTTACCTTGAACATCACAAAAAGTATGAAAGCAATAAAACTTAAGGGGCGAGAACATGCAAAACCACAGCTTGTACCACACATAAAATCTCTTTAAAAGAAATTTGTAGATAATATTAATAAAAAAAATGTTGTTCCTAGAATTCCATCTATGAAATGAGTCCTCAACCTTATTCTTCCACCTTGAATTATTAAAAGAACTCCTTTCACCAAGGAATCTATCTACACGAGTACGACTTTGACATAAAAAAGTACCATAGCATAAAAAAGAAATAAAATAAAATAAAATAAGATAATGTTTAGGTTTCAGACCAATTTGTCAAAACTTGTTAAATGCTAAGAGATTTAGTTAGCCTATATAGTATAAATTATATGGTATTCTGTTTTCAATAGCTCAGCCCCTAAAACTAAAGATCTCAAATAAAATGAAATATACTCACTCTGACAAACAATTGTTAAGGATTGAACTGAGCTTTTTCCCAAATCCAGGAACTGGACCAGATTGCACAGCCTCTTCCAACTGACACCATTCCTAGGTAATAATTGCAAAGAAATTTCCATAATCTTAATAATTAAGATTATCCAAATGCACTTGGTTATGGGACTACATGAAAAGAAATGTTGATACCTCATTTGCAGTAAAAGCAGCATATTTCTCATTTGCAATTTCTTCACAGCGTACTGTTGCAACCATGACCTACACAGCCAATCATGGATCAATAATCAAATCAATCAATAACATGCAAAACAAGAGCATCAACCGTGTTCAAATGTCACCTTATGGGCAGGTAGGTCAAGGTCCTTGTTCTCCTTAATGACTCTCCAAATTTGCTGTGCACTAAAAGAAAATCCTGAAGCAGGGACTACTCCACGTCTATCCCCAGCAAGCCCGCCAGGAGCAATTGAATGATGGAATCGTTGCCTCAAGCTGGCAACCTACATTTACAAAAAAGATGAAGAAGAAAATAGTTATGCATAGGGTTCAATAAGCCATAGTTATCTAACTCTGTTCCCAACATGAAGACCAAATTTATAATTTAATAGTATACTATATCTACATAGATAGGAAAACATGGACATTCAGTATCAGGCAGAGTTGAAGACAATATCTGATAAAGGATCATTTAATACCGCAGCAGGTAAACAAGAAGGCATCAGGTGCAGAAGTTAATACCTGCTCCCTAAATTGCTCTTCTTTTTCTTCATAACTAGAAAGAGCAACAACTTCAACCTGGCCATTTGTCACCACATACAAACAATTACTATAAAATGCCCAATAAACCATCTGTCAGTTTACTAATGTCAAAAGGAATTAGATTTACATTAAAGAATTCACTTAATGGGGTTTCCTTGTGAGCTTGTGGCTTAGGAACCGAGTCCCATATCTGCAATGGGAAAAAAGTAAAGAACAAAAGTTAACCAAAAAAATGTCCATACCAATTCAATGAGATTGTATGAAGATGAAGGTACTGCCTTACCTTCTGAATATCTTCTCGCAAAACAGGTTCTAAATTTTCAAGGGGTGTCTATAAAATGAAACACATACCCACGTTAGTAAAAGTTACAATTAAGATACCCTCCTATCAAATAAAGATATCTGGAGTTCTAGACACTTCCTTCATATGTGAAAGAAATACATTAATAGATGTTTGCTTACTCACCCTCGTTTTATCACGTATGACAAACACCAATGTTGTTTTACGTGGACTAAACAATCTCATCATGACCTGAAAGCAAATACCAGCATGCCTTTAAACGACAACTTTTGAGATTCAAGAGAGGCATGCAGTCAATAAGTAGGTCAACAAAAAATACCTGAAAAACAGTTTTCAAAAGAGGCTTATTTGCAGCTTGCTCACGTCCAATGTCATGGCACCACCTTTACAAAGATTGCAGGGAAAATAAGTAAATTTCATAATCATTAGAAAAAGAGGTTCAAGTATCTGGAAACACTTGAATGCTAATAAGATCAGTCCATTAGATATATACAGATAAAGAGAAGGGGAAAGTAGCTCACATGTTTATTAGCACTATATCTGAAACAGCAAGAGCAAATAGAGCACTCTGCTTTTCAAATGCAGTATCATCCTGAGAGAAAAAAAAAATTAAAAAGAGAGCAAAAAATGAATGATGTCAAAGTACGACTTGGCATATAGTTAAACAAATACATATTATTCCCCTTCAGGACCACAGACATAATGACAAATTTGCATTCTATATATAAAATGGAAAAAAGAATGCCAAAAGGCAATAGACTCAGAATCAAGATTAGGTAATGGATGTTAAAGTATATTGGATGGATAAGCACCTCTCCACGTTCTCTTCCATCTGTACCCTCCAAATCCATCACAATTGTACAAGGTTCAATGCCATCACATCTAGCCATCCAAATTCCTTTAGTTGTTTGAGACCTGAAAACAAGCACAAGTCAGCAGGTTACCAGCCTGATATATGACCAAAGGTTGGGTCATATGAGAGAGTTGGACGAACGTACCTTCCTCTAAAAGCATCCATCTCTCTGAAGTTAGTTCTGAACAAATGATTTAATAGTGTGCTCTTACCTGTTCAGACAGAGAGAAACAACATAGAAAATAATAAGATCCCTTTCGTGGGAATACTTGAGAAGATGCTTAAATAATCAATTAAAACTGAAGCGAAGAATCGAGGAAAAGATGAAATTCTCATTCTCATAAAAGGTAATGGAAGTGATTAACTATCAAAGGTCAAGTAATTCATGTTATTGCTTATAACTTTACTACATAAGGCACAAACTTAAACTTCCAGTGCTTATTTAATTGCAATCACCTCCACCATTCAGTGCCAATTGTGAAATTAAAGATATTCATAACTCACAGATCCTTGTGTGAAAAGACTGGTAAACATTTGAAATGTCCAATTAGCCAGTGAAGGGAAGAAGAAACAATGAGATTGTGGAGGCAAGAAAGCATACCACTACTTTGTGGACCCATGATAGAAACTACAGCATATGAAAGTCCACATTCCCCCAATTTCACTTCCTTCATAAATTGGTCAATTCCAGAAACATTGAATGTGCCATCTCCATCAATAAGTTGAACTGAACAACAATTCTCACTTGTTCCTGGATAATCAGATATTGACCATGAGTTGAGAAAAGCATAGAAACAGAAAACTGGCACTCTATAACTTACATTCCACCAACAGCCCCCCCGCCCCCTCCCACCCTCCAACCCACCAAAAAATAATCCAAAGAAAATAAAAATGCTATAGACTTCAACAACGAAACCTCACTTGAATAATGATAATTACTACATAAGTTAACATATATTTATAATTTGCTACTGAGTGACAGAAATGATTTCTCTTCACTAGACAATAATGAAACTCTTTTATTTCATAAGTGTTTTCTGGTTCCTCAATCCATAAATATAAGTTCTTTCATCCCCAATACGTCCACTGGCACTGAAAGACCGGGGGCAAAATTTTCAATATTTATCGAGTACTAAGATTTAAACGAACTTGCATCTAGCTTTCTCTTTTTAGCCTTTCTTCAGTAATCAAACAACAGCAACTACCCAACCTGTGTGCGATCCAATAATTCAGCATTCCAAAACATATGAATCAAATTATCAAAATTGCACACATCAGAACTAAACCCCAAACTCTAAAACAAGTTTTCACTTTAAACTGAAGATAATTATATCAAAACAACAGTTTTAGGAAGCAATCCATAACGCATAGAGAAGTGTTAAATGTCGGTTTCCGTTATACTCACCATCTATCATCTATTAAAACAAAAGAAAAAAGATCGATATTTGCTAGAAAGCAGAACCACGAGTGACACAAACTTTACAGGAATCAAGTGAAAAAAGCTCAGATCAGTGTGTGAAAATGTATGAATCAGACATATACTCAGATCGATACAGGAACTGAAAAGTCGAAGATGCCTACCCATTTGCGCGGAGATTGAAAGGGGTTTAGCTCCTGATTATTGTTGGAAAATGCGTCAAGGAAATCAAATTGACGCAGAAAAAGGGATCGTAGAAGCGAAAGTGAGAGCGATCTACTTTCAGATGATCATCAACACGAGGCTTTGGATTTTAAAAAGTAAGCGTGACTGTCACCAAAAACTGCAATGTAAAAAGAAAAAAAAAAATTGCTTTTTCCACTTCGGTGAGTTTTTTGGCGTCAAAGACGAAGAATTTAGAATTTTATCAATTTATCTTTATCTTTCTTTTCCTTGTTTTTCTATGTGATTCAGTAGAAAATCTTAAAGATTTTATTTTTGGCTATTTTATTATCCAATTTCAACTCCAAATACCTCGTTTGATTGATATATCGGATATCCCGATTTTCGCTGCATTTAAATTTGAAAAATATGTATTCAGATAAAAAAAAAGTTGCAAATATATAGGAAGATTTTTATCTTACAATTTGTTTTGATAAATGTTTTCTTCAATTTTTATGCATAATTTCTCCTGCTTTGAAAGCCTTGTTAATTTTTTCTTTTTTTGTCATTTGAATATTTACATTTTTCTAAGGTAAATAATAGATGGGGTTTTGATGATTGACTATATTTATAAAAAAGATAAAATTTTTGTTTTAAAGTTCAATAATATTGATCAGATGGATACTGTAAGAAAGTAATATAATTACAAATTTCTTTTTGTTGTAACTTGTAAGAAAGATGTAATCAGAATGATATTAGAAAAATAATTAAAGATGATTAAGAATGTGGGCCTCAACTAACTTCATAGTTCATACTCATTCTAGTCTTAAGAATTAAGGCTATGACCATTTAAACTCATGACGCATAATTGTATTATAGCTAAAACTAAGATAAATTTTTAAAGTAAAATATATTGGTGATGCAATAGACTCAATAATATAGTTCTACCACTGTCAAATAATAATAATAATAATAATATGGCTCTACCAATCCTATACAAATATTAGTTAAGAAAATCTAATTTAGGCAAACCAATGCTTAATGGTTTGGCATAATTTATGTTAATATTAATGTATATGATTTTAGAAAGTGGTAACTTGTGTTGCAAACAATGCCCATGCCAATATTCCATGATATGATTGCTCTTTTTTTCTCTGACAAAAAACTATAGACGTATATAATAGAATTGAAATTAAAATTCAATAAAAATCTGGCCAAAATACCTAAAGTTCTATAAATTTTAATCACTCTATTGAAAATTGTCTGACTTTTTTTTTTGTTAAATTATAGATTTTTTTCGTCTATCCGTATAACAATTTAAACGAAGACTAATTTTATTTGAACCTCAGAGACCAAACGATCAGAATTCTCCTAATAATGATGACTCTAAGAATCGAATCTTCTCTGAACTTTTGATATCACGTAAAAGATTTAATTTTTCAAAAATTTTCTTTCAATTATATTAAATTTATTTATAATTTATAATTATTAAAATTAATTATTTTTATAGCATCCATTAAACATTATTATTATAGCTAATAATAATAAATATTTTTATGAAAAATTGAATAGAAAAAAAATATATTGATACAAAATGCAAGTCCAGGAAGACTACAATATTTATTAATTATTAAAATTATTAAATTATCAATTATTAATTATTAATAATTTATTAAAACTATTTGTTCACGGTTTCATGTGATATGTCTTAAAACAAATATATAAATCCAATAAAGAGGAGAGAAAGTTCCAAGAGAATAAATTAGAGATCTAGGTGGCAGTGTGGAGCCCACGTGCACCGACTCTATTGAGTGGGTCCCACTGGCCGCCCATCTGACCATCCATCATCCTCTACTATGGCAAAAGTGGACGGTGAGATGAGCGTCAAACTTTACACTCGCGTGAAGCTACTCGCGATGTGATTGGCTATTACTACTTGTGTGTGGGCTCCACTCGCCTCTTTCGGTCGTCACGTTCGTGCGTGGATCCCACACGTGCCCATATCAAACCTACATTCCTTACTATCCAATTCATTAAATAAATATTACGTGTAAATTAACTTGAGTTTTTTTTTGGTAAATTACACTTTTTGTACCCTGTAGTTTGATCCTATTTCACTTTGGTACCCTGTGGTTTCAAACTTGACACTTTGGTACCCAGTGGTATTCTCTATTAACACTTTGGTACACTTTGGAGTTATTTTGTAATTTTCACCATAACAAATTTTGCAAAAATTACATATTGACCCCAAAATTTTTCAAAAAAATTACAAATAGGTCCCTAGATACATATTATATAGGGACTAAAATGAAAACTTTAAAAAAATTGGGTTCAATATGTAATTTTTGCAAAATTTATTATGATTAAAATTACAAAATAACCTCAAAGGGTACCAAAGTGTAAATGGAGAATACCACAGGGTACAAAAGTGTCAGGTTTCAAACCACAGGGTACCAAAGTGTAATTTACCCTTTTTTTATAAAAAAAACTTATTGAATTTGTTAAAAAGTAAAGAATTAATCTAATTTTTCGAAAAAAAAAAGAATTAATATAATTTATGGACTATAACTAACTAGTATTTTATTTTAATGACTTTTGTAAATATATTGGCATATGAATTATTTATGTCAAAATTTCAAATTGATTCTAAATATATAGAGTAGATTTCAAACTGGTCTTAAATGTTTCAATTGTTTCATATTAGCCCTGTATCTTTTCATAATTTTCCCCATATATATATACTAGGGGCTTTGCGTGCCCTAACGGGCACGCAAATATGTATGTAAAATAAATAAGAGACTAAATTGTTAACTTAGTAAAGAAAGAGAGACTAAATAGTAAATTTTCTCTTATTTTTAATTTCATAGACTATAATTTTAAACATGGACGACCAGAAAGGGGTGGAGCCATATAATATAAGATATATCACTTTAAGTTTATATACGACAAATCTAGAACTATGAGTTTACTTTTGATGAGTACTTTATTTATTTAGTTGGAGTCACCAACGAACGAGGTCAAACGAAGTCTTGAAAGTGAGTCGTTTGTTTCTTAGTCAAACAAATAAATTTGGTCATTTCTCTGTCATTTCAAGTATGAATGCCACGGTCTCTCGCACACGCTCCTCCCTCATTCTCTCTCGGTTAGTTTTTTCATCAAAACTGTTCATTTATCTTCATTTTCTTTCAGATTGATTATAGGGAGCCCTATTTTTATTTTCATCTTCTTTAGTTGTTTTTTTATCATTCAATAAGTTAGATCTTTAGTCCCCTAATTGGTGGTGATTTTATCCAGATCTATTTTTGGTTCTATTCTTTCTCTATGAAAGATTTGTTCTATTACTAGATCGATTCGGATCTTAGCATCTATACCAATAAGCTTTTAATCTACTTTCAAATTTATAGAAAAGTCTATGACATCTTATTTCGTGAGGAACACTACATTTCTCATATGTATGGAGCATAATAGTAAGCATTTTGTTGGCAGCACCAAGATCAATGATAATTTTCATCCTAAAGATATCTTCTACAAAGACCTGTTCATGGGCCCAAGTAGTCCATGGGCTACTTGACTACTTGGGCCCAAGCTTATAAGTAATTACCCATCAAATAAAAATGAGACCTACCGAATAACCACCCAAACTTATTGATTGGTTCAGATAATACCTAGATATTACCCGATACTACCCAACAAACTTAGGGTGTGTTAATACCCGATACTACCCGAGCCGAATTTTTCCGACCGAGCCGACCCGAGTAGAATTTTTTTGATCGAAATGAGTCAAGTCGAATTTATCCGACTGGGCTGACTCGAGCCGAATTTTTACGACCCGGCCGGATCGAATTTTTTCGGTTGGGTCGGCCCGAGCCCACTTTTTTTGACTGGGCCGGCCAGAGCCCAATTTTTTCGACCGAGCAGGCTCGAACCCAATTTTTGTAGGTTATATTCTTCATGTATTATTAGATTTGAGTTATCTGAATGATTGTAAGTGTCGTTTAGCTTTGCTATAATATAATTGGGATTGATGCTTTTCAAAAAGGTATAAATGCCATGAATTTGAAACTGTGTTAACTATAAAAAAAAAATTCTTTTTCTATCCAAGTCGAGACCATTATCAAATGAAGTTAAATTGCATCCAGGAAATAGGTTTGTGAACAATTTGAGAAATTATGGGAACATTTAAGATCAATTTAAAACAAATGAAATATTAAGACCAATTTAAAATTTACCCTATACATTTGGAACCAATTTGAAGTTTTGACCAATTATTTAAATAGAAGAACATGAAAAACTAAACAACCATGCAATTCACCGCCACATTTACTACGACGAGCAAAGGATTTCGTCGCTAGACACCCCGCAAAAAAAAGTTCACGACATGTGGTACAGTGTACACCCCTTTTTCGAGCTGAGGGACTAATTAGTTCATTGTCATTATAAAAAACATGGATATTATTAATTTATTACTAAGGGTTTTTGTTGGATGTTTTGACAGGTTTGAATAAATTTTTAAACTGAATTGCTCGCATCGATTTGAAGTTATTCTTAATTAAGTGGATAAAAATAATTTATTTAACCAAACCAATAAAATCTATAGATTTTGGCGGTTCAGTTGAGTGATTTAGAAATTTATTTCTTTTTTATTAATAAATATTAAAATTACAACAAAAAATGTTTATTAATAATGAGTTAGAATTAAGGATTGGAAGAGAAAATGACAATTAACATTGGAGCTTTGATGGAAGAAAATAGTAAACAATAAGAATAGTAGTTAGTCAATAACTAAAATAAGATATCTTATGAAATAATAAAATATCATAATAAAAAAAATATACTTGATTACGTGATGATCAAACAAAACATAATAGTTTTTGTGTTAATTGTAATCATTTATAATAAATAAAAGTAAATATATATATATATATACAAATATTAGCGATTGGTTTTGTTAATTGTATGTCTAAACTATTTATCGAATAAACCGACCAAATTTGATACATTTTTAACTAAATCAAACTACTCATTGTTTGGTTCAGTTCAGTTTTGGCTTCAATTCAGTTTAATTTAATTTGATCAAATCGATTTGGTTTAGTTTTAAATACCTCTAGATATTACATGGGGTATGCGTCACATGTCCCACGTTAGGAGGTGTGTAGAGATCTCATCACCCGAACATCGGACTTAGGGTATTCAGTGAGGCCATTTAATCTGCCAACCAATTGAAATCAACCCAATTGTTTGTGTTGGTTTGGGTTAGAAAACAGGTTTTTAAATTTTGAGGAGTCAGCTCGATCCAAACCAACCCGCTGGCCCATAAAAATAAAAAATAAAAATAAAAATAATTTTTTATTTAGTTAAAATTATATTTTGATCTCTTAAATGATATTATTTTCACAATTCGGTCCCTTCATAAATTTTTATTCTCAATCTAATCCTTCAAAACCAAATTGAGAGAAAAAATTCAAGAAGGACCAAATTGATATATATATATATATATATATATAAGGAATAAAATAGTATGGGTCAACCCGTCAATCCAACCCAAACCAACTTGCCAACCCCATCCGCTAAATAAATTTGTGAGCCCAAACCAACCTTCCATAATTTTAATTCAACTCAACAACACTCCTAAACACACCTACACCTTAAGCAACAATGAAGTCACATACACACACAATTTGGGATTTTAGGGTCCCCATCTATAGAATCTTGAGCCTCAACTTTAATAAATGACCTTGTAAACCTAACAATTCAAGCTAAAATTTGCCTAAGAAACATTGTACGATACATTGATTCTTCAACACCCCTAAGCAAATCCTCATAAACAATCTATTATGAAAGGAGTGTGTTAGTTTCTTATAATAAAGTAAATCTAGATTCTTTTTTTTTTTGGCCAAAAAGAAGTATATTACCACAAAAACAAAAACAACACACAAGCCTGCTGTACAAAGCAACACAGACCAACCCCAAACACACCCAAATTAACCTATACCTTCAGCAGCAAACCCAACATCACCCAACAAGATCAACTCAAGGGGGAATGGGGGCCTCATGACCCAATCCACAGGACACATTCCCCTCAAACTCTCCTTGGCAAGCCAATCAGCTGCCTTGTTAACCATCCTGCTTCCAAAACAAACACTCACAGCAGGAGCAGACCTCAACAACAACTTTACATCACCCAAAACACAAAAAGAAGTAAATCTAGATTCGAATCTAAAAAAATATCTAGAACATGATTACGTCTAATAATTTGTAATCGTGAGAAACACAAAAAGAAGTATCTATTAATGAGAAGGCAAAACACCCTTTTGTGCCCCTAACGTTTGCAGTGATTTTCAGTTATGCCCCTAACGTTTCATTTTGTTCAAGCGTGCCCTCAATGTGAAACTAACGTTTCAATTATGCCCCCAATTTTGACTCAATGCCCATGTGGCAATTTTTTTACTTATGTGTCATTTTTTTGGTCTGACGTGGCATAATGACTGGACATTCATATTTTTTTTTCCACCGTGGCATGATGACAGGATTTACATTTTTGAACATAAAAATTGAGTAAACTAGCAAATCAATCCCTGGATTTACATTTTTCATCATCTTCATTCATTTTAGTCCCAAATCCTTAAAATAAAATTGTAAAGTGTCCCAAAACTCTTCCAAACATTTCAATTTAGTCCTTAAAAGTATTAAAAACCGTAAACCCTAAAACCCCAAATCCCAAACCCTAAAAAAAAGTTTGAGTTGAAGAATTAGGTCCTTGACCCGTTCTTATCCCATTATTCTCAGTTCCCCCTCTTTATCATCATCTTGGTTCATTTTAGTCCAAAATCCTCAAAATAAAATTGTAAAGTGTCCCAAAATTCTTCCAAATATTCCAATTTAGTCCTTAAAAATATTAAAAACCCTAAATCCCTAAAACTCTAAAACCCTAAACCCCTAAACTTATTTTAAAAAAAACTGATTTTCCAAAAACTAATATTTTCATCTTCATCTTCATCTTCATCATCCTCACCCTCTCTCTCTCTCTCCACTGTCTCTTCCTCTTCCTCATCCTCCTCCGTCGTCCTATTCCTCTTCTTCATCTCACTCTCTCTCTCCTCCTCTCTAAGAGTAAAACTAAAACAATAGCACTCACACAACACAAAATCATATTTGAATCAATGCTGAGATTTGCTGACTCAGAATCGGATTCGTTGGGAATTAACAGAATCAGATTCGAATCCTTCATCAT
>QANZ01021234.1:154510-171714 GCA_003254925.1 Chamaecrista fasciculata | reverse complement strand
TTATTATTAATGCTGATGTGGCACGCACAGTTGGCTTTTTTTTTAGTTTTCCAACTGCTGACGTGGCACTTAACGTGCCACGTCAGCAGTTAACGGCTTCAGGGACCAATTTGACTAACGTTAGTAAAATTCGGGGACCTATTTGTCAATTTCCATAAATCAGGGACCAATCTGTCAGCTACCCAATAATTCGAGGACCAGTTTGGGAGTTTACTCGAAATTAATTAGTTAAGATGAAAGAGATTAATATATATCGAAAGTTGAAACCATGAGTTATCAAAAGCTATATATAAGTAAATATATAGTTAATATTTCCAATAATGATTGATTTGAGCCTGTTTTAATACTAGCTAGTGGACTCTGTTTTAATTAATTATTGATGTTGGTTGTAAGTAGTCAAATTAAATTCTATTTTGGCTGGGTTGATTTCAGACCATCTTGACTCCAAAATTGACATGGAAATGCTATTAACTCTAAAATATCTTATCATGTTAATGACAATATTCAACTTAAGCATCAAAGACATCATTTTAGAAATTAATAAAAGTGACATTCTAACAATATATTTAATCACTAGCTGCTGTTTCTAGGTGGCAATTAAATGCTTCAATTTGCCTTTTAATAATATAGCTCAAATGTTTCTTAGCTGGAAATTATTTTCTCTACATATATGTATTCAGCCACCAATGTCTATCCTATATATATATAGTTTTTTAATGACCACCTTGAATAAAAAAAATAATGTCAAGATATATAAAATCATTTAATAAATGTGTATCCACTGCCTTTATTTGAAGAATAAAATAGAGCCTACCTGAAAGGTGCTTCTCAACTGTACTAGCCTACTCATCACGTAAAAGAAATATCATAAATATAGTATATGTATGATTATCATCACTTCCTCAGAAAATATAGAAAATTTTTACGATTTATTATATATTTATAGTTAACACCAATTATACATATATAAATATATAGATTTAATGTATATAAATATGAATTAGGATCCATAAATATACAATTTAATTCTTAAAAAAAATTAATTAAACAGCCATGTGCAGTGCTTTGAGTGAAGAATTTTTTGTCATTAATTTGATTGCTCAAGATATCTAACTTGAAAAAATATCAGGAAAATACCTAACTAACGTCATTATATGTCGTACAGGTAAGAGAAGAAGATAATAAATTAATAATGTCGTCCTAATTAAAGCAGCAAATGCGAATCCCATATATGTCTGCTTTTAATTCATCTCATGTAGCAATCCACAATCCCCATCAATTTCTGAAAGCAATATATTGTTGAAATTTGAAAGTTTCGATCCGATGAAATATTGAGCTTGTATGTATAAGTATAGAGATGTGCGTTAATCTCTAATATGGTTGGGCATTAGTATAAAAATATAAGACACAAATAGTTTGAGTTGGATCACGAAGGAAACTATATTTAAGAGATATTTTGCAATCTTTCAATAATTTAAAAGAACTTTTCTTATTTTGTAAATAAGGACACAAAAAAATAGAAGATAGAGTCAAAATTTGGTCCCATATATGTATTAAGGGCAGGGACTTATCAGAATGTGTAACAAAATCTACTGTTTGAACCCGTGCTCTTATTGAATGAGAAAAAAGAATACACAGTACCACTTGGGCTAAGTAACTATTATTTAATACACAATACCTCTGCCCATATGGGGTCCTAATTTAAAAATGTTTGAACTAAGGTCCCATTATGTAAATAGGCCAAATCACAATAGAAAAGTCTCACGTACGAACCTTTGCTTAAATGATAGTATGATACCAAATCACTTACAACTTGAATTAATCTCGCATTAATGCTTAAGAATAGATATAAGGCTGATTAAAGTTAGAAAATTTATAATATGAAATATATACTAGGGATCAAAACGCAAGAACGAGCTAGTTGTCATTGTATATGTTTGTTGGAACTTGGAAATATTATATACGAGTATATTAAATAAGAGTCTCACATTGTCTAGTTTTGAGAAGAGTCAAGAGAAACCACATGAATGTGGCATAGTGATTTCTCACTTGGTTCCTTAATCAAGTGGTGGGAGTTCGAATCCCACATTTAGGTATGAAAAACATTTTGTGGCCAGCACTTTACACTTAAGTGAAAGATCCGCGACGGAGAAATTAATCACTATTTCCGACATTAGATAACTATGATTTATACAAAAAATAAAAAAGAAGAGCTAGCACACAAGTATGAGTCACCATTGGACAATTGTAGTGGAAAACTGATGATTTCTCCTCTGCACGAATAGACGAAGGCAAACTATTTTATGAAAATCCTTTTTACATTTATTATTATTTGAGATCAATTGTGATATAAGACTAAATCTGCAACCTGAGCAAAAGATATGAAAAAAAAAATATAACAAAAACAATTATGAAACCAAATTGAGATTTAAGTAAAGATTAGGAGACTAAAAATATACTTTGACCTATTATTAATATTGAATGTTTCATGTAAACTTGAATTAAAGCAAAATCATCCTCAGTATCGCACAAAGTGCACACTAGTTTACTATATAACATGATTTCTTTTTAATATTCAAGTTACTTATGAAAGCTAAAATAGTTTAAAAAAACTTTGATTAATATTTTAACAAAATGAATCATCGAATTTCTTTCTTTTTATTTTGTCCCATTTCAATGAATTATCTTAACAACCCACATTTGGTACATCTCCAAACCACATATGGCATGTGTATTGTGATGATATCAGTGACATGTCAATGTAACAACATTCTAAAGGCCAAAGTTCTATTTTGGTCTTTTAAGTTTGCTCAAAATTCAATTTTGGTCCCTCTAGTTTCTAAGAAATTCTATCGTTAGTCCCTGACTTTTTTCCATTAAAAAAAGGGAAAAACTAACTTTAATCTCCCTATTTTTTATAAAAAAAAATGGGGTTTTAATCGAAAGTTTTATTTTTTTAAAATCAGGATTTTAATCGAGGGACCAAAACGGAATAAAAAAATTTGAGAAACCAAAACGAAACTTTGAACAAACTTGAGGGACCAAAATAAGACTTTAGCCCATTCTAAATTATGGCAGCACAAGCCAGAGACCAAAAATCCAGTTTAGCCCACAGAAAGAACAGAACCTAGATAGAGTGAACATAATTATCTAACCAAAAACATCGATCTGCCGGTTCACATAGACTATCTCCTTCCTAACTCATGCCTCTTAGTTTTTTACTAATTTAAAAGCTCAACTTCAAAAGAAAAAAGCAAAATAGGTCAAATTTCCTTCAAAGGCTACAACAGAAGGCAGGTCTTTTCAACCTAAACTATAGGAATACTTCTCATACTTTCTGAAATTTCCCAACCTAGTTTTGAGTGACAGGATTTTGTACTCCATGGTAGAGTCTTCAGTGAATAAACTTGATCAGAAGAACTACTTATCTTTCTTCTTTGATTTGGTGTTTGACATTGAATACGCAGTTCCCTGGTGTCAAGATGAACAAGAAATAAGAGATATTAGATAGAAGACCAATGTGAAGCTTGAATTCACTAATTTTTGCGGAATTATAAAAAAGAAAAAGGAAGGGTGGGGATTTTTCTTTATTTTTCTGGAAAAAACATTTTCACTCCTGCAAACTGAGGCCTAATAACAACTTAAGTACATCAACTTATAATAACAAAGAAAATACACATAACTTAGTCACCGTAAGATACATGAGTTGAAACCTCAATCTTGAAAGATTGTATTACACACTGTAATTATTGAGAATCATGGAGGCAATACAATTTAGTTCCTTACATTATTTTATAGGGACTAGCTTGTAGAAACAAAATGACTACAATGTATTGGTTCCATGACATTCAAAGATTAAAGAGTGTAAAACTTTCAAAGATTGAGTTGTTAAATCGTGTATCTTTAGGGACTAACTCATAAACAAAACGCTCTCCAACTCTTTGGAAAAGACACAAAACACCTCTCAGTCTCATTTAACTTGGGATGTGTTGTTTTTGTTTTTTTGTTTTTTCAAAACAATAGGGGTTGTTTTCTTTTTTTGGCCAGAAAAAAAATAGGGGTTGTTGGTTACATTTTAAAGTTGATTGTACTAAACTTGTAATTAAAGTTTAGTTCAAGTAAAACGTATATATATACATCTTTTATGGGGGACATCAACTAAAGGTCACAGAACATCATATAGTGGTAAGAGTCATAGCTTCGTAGAAAGCACTAAAGCTTGAGCACGCACCTCAAGCCATTCATCCATTGAGGTAGCCCTAGTCCCAACTTCAATTTTTGCTCCCTTCTTTGATTTCTGAGAAAATATTCCGGCACAAAGATGAGAATTAACAGAGATAGGAAGCAAATAAGTGGCTTGAGAAAAGAAAATGCTGTTGTGAGTTAGAAATATCATATTGGTATTTACTGAGTTAAATGAAGGAGGATACTCCTTTAGGTAAGGTCAACGGAGCAAATAGTTGTTACTACTTACTAAATTATATATGTGTGCGTGTATATATAGATATATCACTAAGAAAAAAAAGACGAGATATTGCTTCAGATACTATGTATGTAAACCAAATAGTAAGAAACAAAAACCAGCACACTAGAACCCATTAAAGGTGAAATTAGTTTATAAGGTACTACTATTATCAAGCTTTAAAGACAAAGGTTATACTTTAACAGTCATATGAACATGATAAACCAATTATTTAAGCAAAATTGCTAATAAAAACAGATGGCAGTACCTTGGCTACATTTTGTGCTTGATCATAAATCCACAGCAGAAAAAGGGCAAGGAAGGCAACGCCAAGAGTAGATAGGAAAAAAGTTTCCATGCTAAGAAAACTACTAGCCTCAACTACCTCAATAGTGCCATTATAGAAAGTGCTTTGGTATGGATGCTGGTCAATTTCATATATGATGGTACCCACAAGATCAAAAGTTCCAGACTGCACAGCAGAAACAAAAGACTAGGCATGTTAAGAATAGACGTTTTTCTGATGTTGATTATTGAGAAATTAAATGCATTAGACATTCAAAGATGAATTTACCTGCATGAACTGGCTTATAGCAAACCTATATGGGAATGTTGCCTGTGATGATGCTGGCACAGCAGCATAGTTGAAAAACTGCAGTTACAACAAATACTATCATTTATTTAATTTACATAGCACAGCAGGCATACTAGCAAAATATCAAAGAATCATACTTCCTATGGAAGGAATGGCAGACCCATGTGCAACACCACTGATCATACCATAGTTATTAGTTCTTGACATTTCATGCTTTCAGATGAGTCAGTCTTCAGAATTCTAACTCAGATAATTGAGCATTATCTAGCCTAAGAAAGCGCAGTGACATTCTAACAAATTCTAATGGGAAACAGAGCTCTGAGTGGAAACGAAATGAGAAGAATACTATTGAAGACATGTCCTCATGCCCGTTTTCTATACTTAGCATAACAGCAATGTCAGATATATGAAATTCAAGCTCAAATATGCTAAAAGGCCATACTCTCAGGCTTTGTCTTGTGAAAGCTAACAACTCCCCTATATTGTCAAGCTTAGTTATAAAATTGATCACATCTTAGTTAGTGCTATATTGTTGTAGATGAAAAAAGGGAGAAAAAAAAACTGAAATTGTCAAAGACCAGAAATTACTTATTTTACTAGCCAAAAATATTTCAAATATTCAAATTCTCCAAAAGAAAAATTATAAGAACAAAAATAAAATAAGAAGGCACACGGGTTTCATAGGTAGTAGTATGAGCAGTATAACTCCAGAACATAGATTAAAAAAGGAAAAATAAATTAGGCATTCAGTATGCAATTATTACCTCAGCAGTAAGATTTTGAACAAGAAACCTGGGACTATATGGAAGGTGAACGCTAGCCTTAATTGCAATAACATTTAAGCTCGCCTTCCCTGTTTGCAGTTTATACAAAGAAGTAAATCAGGCAGGCAGTAAAAATTCTTATTCTCCTTTTATTTTTCCAGGCTCCAAACAGAGGGTAACCAAGGAACTGGTAAGTGGTAACAAAATAATGTAACACAATCACCAAGAAAAAAAAAATTTGTTAAATTTTGAAAAAAGGATAAGAACTGAGAAGACACAAATGGAAGACATTATAATTCATCATTTACTAGCATAAGGTAGTCATAAGTAGAACATGAAATTGCTTTATAAGATATATCAATGAGTATCAAATGTGATTCAATTACCCTCATTTTTCACGCCGACAAGCAAGTTTGTCTCTTCTCCAGCGGTCACCACTAAAAATTATATGAACAAAGAAGGTTATCCTCCATGGACCAAAAAAAAGTCCAATATAAACCATATTTTGCACGCCAATAGAACAAGCTCCTTACACTTTGCGCTGTTCTTGGGAAAAAAACAGACTGTTTCAATCTCTGGAGCAGAAGAGAGGTTCCCACCATCAAAATGTTGAACACTCTCACCTTCAATTCCAACATCACTCACTTTTTCAGTGGTCTCTGCAGTCTTGTCCAAGTCTGACTGGCACCTAGCAACTAGGAAGTAAAATGAACCACATTATACCGTTATTCATCAAAATTTTCATCAAACAGTATTTATCAACCTAGCTGTCCAAAATTGTACAAATGTTCCCTCACATAAGCAATTAAAGCAGACCAACACTATAGTCTCAGTGAACTACGGATCAAAACTCAGAAGCCAGCGAGAAATGAAGCAATTGGCCCCGAATTCGAAATGAATCAAAACATGCAATCATGCATGCAAGAACCGATCCTAGCTAAATTAAGTTGTACATGAAAAACGAAACTCAAAACGAGACAATGTAGGACGGATCTGAATAATTCATAACTTGAGGAGCATACCTTGTACAAGAGGCGAAGCAAGGAGAAGCAGAGCGAGACAGAAAATTCGAAGATTGCCGATGGAAGCCATGGCCAGTTTTAGGGTTTATGGTGTCAATGTTTCTTCTGTGAATGTGAATTCTGAAATGCAAAAACTCTTATGTTTCCTGCAGAAACGAACGCCGGAGAAGACGACTGAGGATTTGGAATTAATTGCTGTGTTGTCGAGTTTTTGTGTAAAAGGCTAATTATACTGTGGGTGTTGTCCTTTTCATATTTTCAGATCTGACCACAAGTTTGTTTATTATTACAGTTTCAACGCTGTAAAAAAATATTATTTGCGTCCTTGACCAGCACCCATGTAGATATCAAATCTAACCATCATTCTTGTTCCTTTCCAAGACAGACAAGAATAAAGCGAAAAGAAAAAAAAAATGTGGAAACTTCATTTTAACCACATATTTATACTTTCCTTTTCTGCATTCAAGTCCTTTAACTTTGTTGGAGGGACTAAAATGAACTTTCAGAATAAGTCTCTTTTCTTTTATTTCATTTGAACCAGTCCTTAATAAAATTACAATTTAGTCCTGATATCTTTAAATTTCCTTCACTTTAGTCCCGAGATCTCAAAAAAAATTGCAAAGTGTTCTAGAACTCTTCCAAGGATTCCATTTTAGTCCCTAATCCATGAATCCTTCATAAATTGGGCCAAAAATGCAAAGAAAACGAAATAAAAGTTGATGCACAGAGGGACTAAAATGAAAACGACTAAAGTTTGAAACCCACCGGACAACTCTCCGATCTCGCCGGAAAATACATGGGAACCACCGGGAACTTCAAGAACACACCAGAAAACTTCAAACCTCACTGAAATTTGGCTCAAATCGCACTCAAATCTCAAAAACATTTTTTCCAAAATCGTCTTTCAAACCCTCGTTTTTTGGCTCTATATATAGACCAAAATCAAGTAGCTAGAATCCAACCTAGATCACGATGAACAGTAGAGGCAGGTCAAAGGATAGATGAAAATGGAAGTCCAGAAGTGGTCCAAGGAAGCTACCAGAAAAAAGAAGAAAGAAGAAGAATTTGTGAGGAAGAACATAGAGGTGGGTTAAGTTCAGATACAACGCAGGAAAAAAAAATATTTTGAAGTGAGAGACACAAATATTTTGAAGTGAGAGACACGTGACACATCGAGAGCCACTAGATTGAACCAACAACTACAATTAATTGGACAGCATTGGACAGCAGAGAATTAGACAGTAGAGGATCCACTCCCCCATTCTCATACCTAATGAATAATTTTAAAATTTAAAATTTATTTTTATAAAATACAACTTAATTATAATATAAATATATTTTTCAATTACTTTTATAGTTTTATATAAAAAAATTAAGGATAAAATAGAAAATCAGTCCATTATTTTTTTTTATATTTTTTGTCTCACATCTTTGTAAAAAATTTTATTATTAATTTTACCATTATTTTTACTATTGACCAGCACCCATTATTTTTTATCTTTCCTACATGGATTATTGATATTCATCGGCATAAAAATGATCATTTTGAATAAAAAAATTTTAATATTTTTAATTTAGGGCTTAGTTCAACGCTGATTTTCTCTTCTTTTCTTCATTTTCTCCAACTTCCTTCAACGTTCAAATTGGTTCACCATTGATCATACCATAGTTATAAATTTTTTAGGCTAAAGTCCTATTTTGGTCTTTCAGTTATGTTTAATGTTCTAAATTAATCCTTTAGTTTTTTTTTTGTTCCATGTTGGTCCCTCAATTTTCCAAAACTTAGCAAAGTTGGTCTTTCAAACGTTTTTCATTCATTTTTTCATTAAAAAAAAAAGATAAAATTAATTTTTAATTCCTAAAAATTTAAATTTTTGCACGAAGGACCTTTTTCTCGAACCAAAATGTAAGAAAGAAAAAATGGTTTTAGTTTATTTCACAACAAAAATATCTCTCTCTCATCTCGTCTGCCATTTCAAATGGAGAAGAAGATCGACGAATTAATTCTAAACTATCCGCAAACTGGAAGTCGATCATCCCCAAATCGGATTCTTCGTCGAACCCTAATTTTTCGCTCTTAATCTCCTCCTCTAATAGCTTCAATTTCTTGGCGCAAATCTCTTTGTTGAATAGTACTTCATCATCTGGATCAGTCATAGAGTATCTTGATTTTAAATCGACGCCATTTGTGAAATTTCCATTGTCGAATTGAGGCTGGGGTTCAAGTATTAACCTTGTTTGGTCACTAGGAAAATGTGGGACTTCGGAAGTAGAGGATACTAGATTGTTTCTCGCTGCTTTGAGCCTTAGAAGAACCAGATTAGGTTTTTCTCGCATAATCTCATCGTCTTCGAAATTCAAATTCATGTTCTTCTGATTCCAGTTTTCCCCCTGTTTGATTTGCGAGAAAATGCGTGGTGGCTTTGGAAGCAGTGTGATTTCGAGCTTTGAGCCTAAGAAGGATGAGGTTGGCGATCTTTGTGGGAAGAACATGATTTGCAAAGGAAGAAGAAGAAGGCCAGAAGTTTCTGCGGGTGTTGGATCCACAAAGCAAGCAAGCGGCTTCATCGTAGGCTCTTGCGACCTCTTCTTCAGAATCGTAAGAGAAGGGAGAGAGAGAGAGAGAGAGATTTTTTTGTGTGAAATAAACTAAAACGATCAATTTTTTTTTCTTACATTTTGGTTCTATCATAGAGAAAAAGATCCTTAATGCAAAAATTCAAACTTTTAGGAGTTAAAAATCATTTTTGTCTTTTTTTTAACAGAAAAATGGGTGGAAAACGTTTGAGGGATCAATTGTGCAAAGTTTTGAAAAACTGAGGGACCAATATGGAACGAAAAATAACTGAGGGACCAATTTGAAACTTTGAGCAAAACTGAGGGACCAAAATAGGACTTTGGCCAATTTTTTATAAATTACTTTTCATTGTAAAAATGCTTTTTATAAATATTTTTTTTTAGTTTATTGATAATCTTTGGATGAAGCATTTTTATAAGGTAATTTGGAGTTACGATTATTGAAAAGTCAAGTTCATGTAAAGATTTGAAAATCGAAAATATTACGGGATTCGCAAATGAGTTCCCACTACTTGAATTTATTTCTAATCAATATTATTTAAAGTTATGGCCCTTCTCTTTAGTTCCTACTTACAAAAAGTCACTGATTTGTCAAACTTTAATCAGTGTTTTAGCGTGTGTGAATTTGTTGTTGGCATGGATGTTTTCTTATATGAATTTACAAAGGAACTTAAACGTTTCCTTTGTTTATGTATTGTGTCATTTAAACTTTGCTTGTGAATCTTTTGGTGTTTATCCCATTATTGTTATGCTCTTTTTGAATTCAGTAACCTATACTTGTGATAAGGTAGGGCTTAATCTTCCCCGAGTCCAGTAAACATGAGGTCTTCCCAAGCCAACCAAGCGATTGACCTTCACTTCACTCTCTATCCAACATGGTTAGTACTTATCATTATCATGGCGATTAAAGCAAAGCACGTCCCACTCCCACTAACAGTATATGTGGATTATTGACTTAGTTATTGAAAGCTCTCTTGGGAATCAAACCCCCTCGAAGTTTGTGCAGGACGGATGTCCCCAACGAAACCAAGTAACCGATATCAACTTGTATGAAGACTTGTTGAAGTACGACAGAGGAATCAGCCAATGCAAACAGCAGGCATGTCAGGAGGCAGGCTTTAGATTTACCATTCGGATCAACCGTCAAAATGCGATACAAGATTATTTCCTTGATGTGAAATAGCCTATCCATATGAGTGATTCGTAAAAAAATGGATAAATTACACTTTGGTACCCTGTAATTTGACTTCATTCCATTTTGGTAGCCTATTGTTTAAAATGTGACACTTTGGTACCTTGAGGTCTCCATCGTCACCATTTTGGTACCTTGAACGATTTTTTCGTTAGTTTTGGGCAAAATTTGGCACATGATCTGCATATGAGCTCACTAAAACTCAATTTTGTCCAACATTTTGCCACAACAAAAATCAAACGCATGCTTTTAGAAAGTTTTGAATGATTTTGGTGTTGGATGCTAAAAAAGTTTTGAGAGAAGTCAGAGCTAGGTTTCGAAAAGCATGCGGTTGATCTTTATTGTTGTGGCAAAATGTTGGACAAAATTAAGTTTTAGTGAGCCAACATGCAGGTCACGTGCCAAATTTCGTTCAAAAGTAACGGAAAAATTGTTCATGGTACCAAAAGGGTAACGATGGAGATCTCAAACTTTTTTTTTGATAGACCAAAAAAATTTAATAACTACACGTTTGGACCCTATTTTAATCATATCACGTATGTAGACTACTTTTACTGTAGCAAAAATGGGGTATGAAAAAACCGTCAACTGGGATGACATTTTTACTAAAAAAACCGCTAGGGAAGGTGACGGCAGGAAGGAACAAAGAACCCGCTCACCCAGCCAACGGTTTAAAGGAAACCGTCAAGTCGAATGACAGTTTCTTCTTCAAAATGTTCAAACAAAAACTGTCAAGCGGAATGACGGTTTTGGTTCTGAAAAGCAGTCTGCAGGCTTGACAGTTTTGGTTTAAATTTTGAAATAAATTGTACCGTCAACTGAAATGACGGTTTTGTCCTTAGCTTTTAAAAACCCTACACTTCGTCTTCCCTCTTCCTCCCACATCCTCCTTCTTCGTCTTCCTCCATCATCTCCTTCTTGAAGTTGCCGCTCTTCTCCTTCTACACGTCCACTGCCACCGCCATCCATCTTCTTCATTTTCCCTTCGAAGCTCGTCGGCACCACTACTCCTCAGTTGCCGCCCTCTTCTGTCCGTCGCTGGATCCTCTGTCCGCCGCCACAGGTAAGTCAAATCCTCCGTTCAAAATTGTGGCGCTGCACCGTGTTATTATTTTTTTAATTTTATTTGAGATGTGTTTTGTTTTTTATTTATTTTTTATTTTAAAAAATCTCATATCTGTTTTTATATAAAAAAAATATAATAATTTTGTTTAATTTAAAAATTATCAATTTGGGAAACAAAATTTTTGATTGATTTTGGTTGATATGTCTCCACTTTGTGTTGATTTGTTGTATGAGAAACAAAAATTATCAATTTGGGAAACAAAATTTTTGGTTAATTAATTTTTAGCCAGAGTAAACCTTGTAGCAATCTAAGATCGATGTCAGGTTATTAACATGGGATGGAGTGGTCTTATAGAAAAGAAGACGGTCATCTGCAAAAAAGATGTGGCTAATAGCCAGAGCGTTTCTAGCTAGCCACTTTAAGACCCTAAATTAGGGGTGTACACGGGCCGGGCCGGGTCACCGGGTCTGGCCAGGCCAAAAAAATATTTATTTTTTTTATTCATTCTATATATAATTTAACTTGTATATATTGGTAAAACANGTCCGCCGGGTCTGGCCGGGCCGGGCCTTTTTTGTACACCCCTACCCTAAATAACCGCTCTATTGCTTGCATCATCCAAAAGGGCACTAAGAGCTTCGAACAGAAATGACCGTCGACGACTATGTAATTCTTCGACGGCTTGCCAGTCATTTTTTCACAAAATGGAGGCTGTCATTGAACTCAAGAGATCAAAAAACCTTGGATTAAGAGTTTTCGTAGCTGTCGGGGCCGCCGTGTATCTTGCTGGAAAGTTCGCCAAAAATTTGAGGGTCCAAAACGAAACTTTGAGCAAACTTGAGAGACCAAAATAGGACTTTGGCCCAAAAAAATTGAAGTTATAGTATAATTGACACCAACGTTTTACATTGGAGGCATAACTGTTACACAATAAACGTTAGAGGTATAATTGAAACTGACACCAAATGTTAAGGGCACGAAAGAGTCGACATTTTAATTTTGTAATGAAATGTATAGCTTAAAATAATTTTTTTAATTACGCTATACATTCAACAATTATTTTAAATAGGGTTAAAATATTAATTAATTAAATTCACAATAAAATAATTTTATAATAGATTAAAATTGGGTGCATGCCAAATTCCCAATAACCACCAAAATAAATAAATAATTGATGATGAAGTAGAAATTGAAAATATAAGTAGAGGAAGAAGCGGTGAAGACGAAGGAGAAAAAACGGTGAAGAAAAAAATAAAGAAAAAAGACGACGTGGCGCAAGCGGATGACAGGAGATGAAATCGACGGTTGAGATTGCTCACTTCAGGCACTACAGAGATTTTACCGGGATGCTTACTATAGAGGATCCTTTCTCGAAGTATTTGTATAATTCATGATATTTCCAGTAATTACACTTTTGCCCCATATCTTAGCCCCTAAACTTCCTTAAATTACCAATATGCCACTATATTTTCGAGAATTCAAAATTCCAACCCTTATTTTTCGGAAATACCCAAATCTTTTAGAAATTACAGAAACTCCAAAAATCTTTATGAAACTAGAGAAGTTCCCCAAATCTTTCAGAAATTGCAGAAGTTCCCAAAATCTTTCCAAAATTATAGAAATTCCCCAGATCTTTGGGAAATCACATAAATTCCTCATATCTTTTGGAAATTACAGATCGTCCCCAAAACTTTAAGAAATTACAGCAGTTCCCCAAATCTTTAAGAAATTACAAAAGTTCCTCAAATCTTTAAGAAATTACAAAAGTTCCCCAACTCTTTAAGAAATTACAAAATTTCCCCAAATCTTTAAGAAAATACAGAAATTACCCAAAATCTTTGGGAAATTACAGAAACACACCATATCTTTCTGAAATTACATAAATCCCTCATATCTTTTGGAAATTACAGATATTCCACAAATCTTTAAGAAATTACAGGAGTTTCCCAGATCTTTATGAAATTACAGCGATTCTCCAATTCTTTCTGAAATTACATGAATTCCACAAATCTTTCGGAAATTGCAGAAACACCCCATATCTTTTCCGAAATTACATAAATTCCTCAAATCTTTCGGAAATTACAAAAGTTCACCAAATCTTTAAGATATTACAGAAACTACTCAAATCTTTCAAAAATTACAGAAATTCCACAAATCTTTGTGAAATTACAGAAGTTCCCCAAATCTTTCAGAAAAATTGCAGGAGTTCCCAAAATCTTTCCAAAATTACAGAAATTCTCCAAACCTTTTGCAAATTACATAAATTCCTCCTATCTTTAGGAAATTACAGATCTTCCCCAAATCTTTGAGAAATTACATTAATTCCCCCGATCTTTCATAAATTAGAAAAGTTCCCCATATCTTTATGAAATTACAGAAATTATCCAAATCTTTAGGAAATTACAGAAACACCCAATATCTTTTTGAAATTACATAAATCCCTCATATCTTTATGAAATTACAGATCCTCAAAAAATCTTTAAGAAATTACAGGAGTTCCACAGATCTTTATGAAATTACAGCGATTCTCCAATTCTTTCTCAAATTACAGAAATTACCCAAATCTTTGGGAAATTTCAGAAACACCCCATATCTTTTCCTAAATTACATAAATTCCTCATATCTCTAGGAAATTACAGATCTCTCCAAATCTTTAAGAAATTAAAGAAATTGCCCAAATCTTTAAGAAATTAAAGAAATAGCCCAAATCTTTAAGAAATTAAAGAAATTGCCCAAATCTTTCCTGAATTACAAATGTTTCTTAAGAAATTACAAAAATTTTCCAAATCTTTCCAAAATTACAGAAGTCCCCAAATCTTTTGGAAAATTACAAAAACACCCCATATGTTTCTGAAATTACATAAATTCCTCATATCTTGTAAATTACAAATCTTCCCCAAATCTTTAACAAATTATAAATATTCCCCAGATCTTTCCGAAATAATAGAAATTCTCCAAATCTTTAAGAAATTACAGAAATTACCCAAATCTTTTGAAAATTACAGCAATTCCCCAATTCTTTCTGAAATTACAGAAGTTCCTCAAATCTTTTAGAAATTGCAGGAGTTCACCAAATCTTTCACCCCATATCTTTTTGAAATTACAGATCTTCCCAAATCTTCAAGTAGTTACAAAATTTTCCCAAATCTTTCGGAAATTACAAAAGTCCCCAAATATTTCAGAAATTACGTAAGTACCAAACTTTTCATGAAATTATGAGTGTTCCCCAAATATTTCTTAAATAAAAGAAATTCCCAAAATCTTTTTGAAACTTCCCAAAATTACCCAAATGTTTCTGAAATTACTCAAATTACCCAAATCTTTCTTAAATTGCAGAAATTAACCAAAACTTTCTAAAATAACAGATAATTCCCAAATCTTCCAAAATTACAGAAATTCCCTAAATCTTTCCGAAATTACAACATTCACCAAATCTTCTGGAAATTACAGAAATACCCCATGTCTTTCTGAAATTACAGATATGCCTCAAATCTTTCTAAAATTACAGATATGACTCAAATCTTCTGAAATTAACAAAAATCCCCAAATGTTTCTTAGATTACAGATTACCCAATCTTTATGAAAATACAGAAATACCCCATAACTTTCAGAAATTAGAAAAGTTCCCCAAAGTTTCAAAAATTATGGAAATTCCCAAAAACCTTTCTGAAACTACCAAGTACCCCATATCTTTTCTGAAATTGAAAAAAATTCCACAATTGTTTCTTAAACTACATAAATTACCTAAATCTTACGGAAAAATAGATTCCCAAAATCTTTCGGAAACTACATAAATTTCCCAAATCTTTCAAAAATTACAAAAATTCCCCATATCTTTCTGAATTTACAGAAGTGCGCCAAATCTTTCTGAAATTACAAAAACTCCCAAAATCTTTCTGAAATTACAGAAATCTCCGAAATCTTTTAGAAATTACAGAATTTCCCAAAATCTTTCTTAAATTACAGAAATTCTCCAAATCTTTTTGAAATTACAGAAGTTCCCAAACCTTGCTAGAATTACGGAAAGTCCCCCATACTTTCAAAAATTATACTCTGACCCAATCTCTAAGACAATACTACTTTTAAANTTCATTCATTTTAGTCCCAAATCCTCAAAATAAAATTGTAAAGTGCCCCAAAACTCTTCCAAATATTTCAATTTAGTCCTTAAACAATATTTAAAACCCTAAACCCTAAACTCTAAAACCCTAAAACCTTAAAACTACTCTCTTGCAATTTGGTCCCAAAATTAATATCCAACTCATTTTCACTTGACACCTCATTAAAACTACTCTCTTGCAATTTGGTCCCAAAACCCCTAAGTGTCTCAAAACTCTTCCAAACATTTCAATTTAGTCCTTAAAAGTATTAAAAACCCTAANAAAAATAAAGTTTATCCATATAATAACTCAAACTTTAAATCAAGTTTTACATCATCTGTCATATCATAAATTTTCAACCGGATCATAACTCTCAAAATTATCAATAGTTTTCATTTGTTAAACTTTCAATATATCAGTTTCTATTTTTCTACATTTGTCTCCATCATCAATTAACCACAAAGAATTTATATTGCGTTAAACTCAAACTTTCTAGATCTTACATTTGCAGTATCTTAATTAATCATTCATCTTTTTCATCAAATATCATAAGGAAGACTCTGATTGATTATGACCAGGGGAAATTCATGTTGGATCATCAAGTGCAGAGGAATTTCGTGGTTACCTGGGAGAAGCCATCGGAGGAGTGGCGATTCCGGTGGCTGCGATTTTGAGTGTTCTCACACCGATGGAGGAATTTTTCTTAATGCCGCCACTGATTTTCTCCACTTCCAGTCCAGGAAGGAAAGTTTCCATAAATATATTTCAGCCTTATGTCATCGATCCATTCTCAATCTTAGATTATTTTCTGAGAGAGAGAGAGAGAGATTCGCAACAGATGCATTTCAGTTTTGCATACCTCGGATTGAGATTTTTGAAGTGGCTTGAACATTACTGAACTTTTTGAAGATTGAGGTTTTCAATTCATTGAGTTTCCGATTCCAAGGGAAGAACAACGGTGCCGCCAAGGGAAGCCAATTCGTGCGCCGACTTCATGTGTGGCTCTGTATTTTTCGTCGCCGCCGTCGGGGTTGGCTTCGTGATGATTTTAGGGTTTCGTTTGGTTAGAGGCTCCCCTGTTTTTTTTTCTGGGTTTTCGGTCATTTTGTCAAAAGTGGAAATGCCTAAAATACCCATAACTACTTTTAGGTCCTGTTTGCCTTAACATTATCTTTTCATTATCCTCATTTTCATTACATAACTTAAGCTACAGTGCTATATGGGTGTTTGTTTTCCAATTATAAAGTCATTACAAAAATATCACTTCATTACAAACTCATTTCATTACATATTTCATATCCAATTACTAACATACCCCTACTCAAATACCTATAATTACCTATACTCTAATACAAATATAAAAAAAATAATTAGCAAAATAGTAATTTTCAATACCCTCATTTATTACACTTACAACTTTCTCTCT
>QANZ01021234.1:125954-150013 GCA_003254925.1 Chamaecrista fasciculata | reverse complement strand
ATATAATATAATATAATATAAGAGAGAGAGGTGTGAGTAAGAAAAAAAAGAAAATAGTAAGAACAGATGAATGGAGAGAGAAAGTTGTAAGGGTAATAAATAAAAATATTTTAATATGCAATTTACAAATATACCATTTGAGTATTTTATTATTTTATAGTAAAAAGTAGGTAATTATAGGTAGATGAGTAGGGATATGTTAGTAATTTGAGAAGTTAAAGGAGAGATAAAGGAGAGGTAAAGGAGAAAAATAAAGGAGGAAGATAACTGTGAAAGAAACAAGATTTTTTTACTGTAGCTCTGGTATTAAAGAAGTATTGGGAGATAAAGGAGAAATAAATGGAGATAAAGGTGCATCCAAACGCACCCTAACTCTCCTCTTCCTTTATCCTCCTTTAACTTAACCTTCCTATCCAAACACACCCTAAATATTTTAGTTGTCCTCAAGAATCTCATATTTTATTGGTTGAGATGTTGACTCTGAATTTCATGTTGTTTGTTCTATAACAATTTACTTGGTTAATTATTTAGCTTATTTGTTGAATACCAAATTATTTAAACCTTGACAAAACAAATTTTCAAAAGTTTTGATAGATATAAATCTAACCAACCGTTTATTATTGCAATTTTAATGTGTGTTTATTTTTAATTAAATTTTCTAAGATAAATTTTATTATTCATTTTTACATTAATAGCAACTTGGAGCTTTAATTTTCAGAGCTGTAATTCTCTCATTTTTTCAAGAACTTTAAATTAATATTTTTTTAAATTTTATTAAATAATCAATTCTTTGTTGTATGTTATGCAATATTTTCGTGATGTTTTTGGACTTTTTTGAAATAGTCATGAAAGATTTGTGAATACTTTCTATTTATCACAACAATATTCTACATAGACCAACTAGGGATGACAAAAATTTCCCATGGGTGGGGATCCCCGCAGGGATTGCCCCGCGGAGATCTCTAGATGCGGGGAAAAATTCCTTGCGAGGTTAGAGACGGGGGTAAATTTTACCCCGTATGGAGTTCGGGGATGGGGACGGGGAGTATGTCCCCCGCCCTGTGGGGTCCCCGTCCCTGAATTAAATTTAATAAACATACAATAAAATATTAATATAAATTCCATTAAATTTAATAAATTTAATTAAATTTAATAGACTTAATAATTTGCAATAATATTAATCTAAATCTAATTAAATTTAATAGATTTAAATACATTATTTTTACAAACCAAAATCTCATTAACTCATCTTAAATATAACATAGGATATTGCTTATTTTTTGCGTGATGATAATTTTTGGGTGTTAGTATTAATTTTGTTTTTGGCCGAAGGATGTTAGTAATTAATTAATTTCTCAAACTTTATGTACTTTGTATTAATTTTTATTGTGATTGGAGTTTGTTGTATTGTGACATTGCATGAAATTTTATAATTCAAACTAAATTGTTTATTGAATTATGTTTTAAATTAATTAGAAATGGTAATATTATTTTTAAAAATTTTTAGTGGGGATCCCCACGGGGATCCCTGGGAGACAGGGAACAGGGACGGGGAGAAAAAAGTCCCCGCTCAGGTGCCATCCCTAAGACCAACTGACTATTAGATATTTAATTATAATAGAAACTGTTACTATTTATCTATGTATTTCAAATGGATTTTTAAATCCTTATTTTGTTAATATCGTTCTATTTTTTCTTTATTATAAATAAATTAAATTAAATTGAATAATTATTATCATAACTTATATATATTATTATATGTATCTATGTAATAATATAAAGATTCTTCTAATGATTTCAATTCTATCCCTTATTTTATTTTATTCAATTTTTATCCATCAAATTTCTAAAATGCTAAACTAATAGTCTCTAACTCTTTTGCACCTTCTTTTCATGTTACAAAAAATAAGATCAAATATAACATCGATCCTATGACAAATTTACAATTTTAAATTAACATCTTTTTAAAATCTTATATATTTAATAAAAAAAGTAGATGAGGTAATGATTTTTTTTGTGTAACATATTTTCTGATAACCAAAATTAATTTATAACTATAACAAATATGTAGAAATAAAAAGTACAAAGATAACATATTTTTGTTACATTCTAATTACATAATTTGTTAAAATTTATAGATAATAATTTATATTTAGTAAACTTAAAAATCCCCCGTGGAATTCCACGGGGTTATAACTAGAAATCACCCATAGTCGTTGTGGGAAACAAATGGAGTTAATGCTTACTAGATTCTGAGGATTCAATATCAGATGTTAACAATATTGGTCTTTATTACATTTTGGTCCGTAATATTTACTTATTGTTAAGTTATAGATCCTTAATATTTTTTATTTTATATTTTGTTATATTATTTGTGGTCCCTGCATTTTTTTCATTTACGTTGTGGTCCCTAATGGTTATTCCAATGATTTTGAATTCTATCCATTATTTTATTTTATTCAAATCCATCAAGTTTTTAAAATGCCAAACCAAATGTCTTTAACTCTTTTGCATCTTCTTTTTATGTTACAAAAAATAATATCAAATATAATATCTATTATATGACAAACTTACTTTTTTTTAAATAAACATATTTCAGAAAACATATACAAATCTCATATATTTAATAAAAAAAGTATATGAAGTCATGATTTATTTTTGGTGTAACATATTTTATGATAACCAAAATTAATTTATAACTATAAGAAGTATGTAAAAAAAAATATACAATGTCCAACCGTATTTGAGTTAAAAAAATTAAAAGTATAATGTTAAGATATTTTTTTTATTTTAATTGTATAATTTGTTATAATTTATAGATAATAGTCTATATTTATTAAACTTAAAAATCACCCGTGGAATTCCACGGGGTTAAAACTAATATTGTTTATGAAAGAATTAAAATGATCTAATGACTATTATCTAAGACTAAATATATCTAAACGCAATTAGAGTCTAAATACAACTAGCAAAGATGACACAACAACAATAATAAAACTCCCTGAAGAACGTTGAGCTCATGCTTCATTTGGATTAAAAATTAATACCTGGTCACAAATAATTTAACCCAATAGTAAATTTATTTTAAAAAAATTAACGTTGAATCTGATGACCCCTAACGTAATCCCCTAAGGGCAAAACGACCAAGTAAGTGTCTAAAACGGCGATCCTTAACAAAGCCAAAAACAAAACAAATGCGGGAAGCCCCAAAACCCTATCTAATTGAGTAATGAACCTGAGGAGTGAGAAGTGAGAGGACGGTTGCTAGATTCCTGAATCTTTAAATATTATTTGTCACCCACAGAGCGCGTACACTACACTTCCTCCATATAAAAATGGTCATTTCATTTTCCTAAAAAAAAGTCAAATTGCAAATTTAATCTCATATTTTTTGTTGAGTTTTCAATTTGATCCTGTATATTTTTTTATTGCATTTTTTTTATCTCATCTTTACAAAAAGTTTTAATTTGATCTTTTGATCAAGTTATAAAATTGGTCTCATATCTTTGCAAAATGATCAATCATTAGTTGATTTTTTTGAAAAGATATAAAATCACTTTTGCACCTAACCCAAAGTTATAAGACTAATTCTATAATTGATCCAAAGCTATGAGACTAAATCTGCAACAAAAAAAGATGTGTGACCAAATTGGGAATTAGCCCAAAGATATAAAACCAAAAGTGCAACAAGAAAATATTTGAGACCAAATTGAAAATTGAGCTAAATATATGGGACCAAATTTACACTCGGTGCAAAAGGAATTAACTTGGCGTGTGAGTGTGATAAACACGGAGAAGCGTGGCGCGTGAATATCCTATAGCCATTGTCTTTGTTCTCCTCGATGGCGCTAATATTATATTAATATATATCTGTGTTTTTTCATTTCACTTTTCACTTGAAACCACAAATCACAATATCTATCAGGTAAAAGTATCACTCACCACCACCACCAACTACAACAGCAACAACATCAACAAAATCATCATCGTCAAAGAAGAAAGCAAGTAAGCTAATCCCTTTCTTCTTCTTCTTCTTCTTCTTCTTCTTCTTCTTCTTCTTCATCAATGGCCGCCGTAACCTCGACATCACTGGCTTCTGGCCCTAAATCCGTCACTTCCCCCAATTTCTCTGGCCTCCGCCGATCCTGCCCTAAGCTCGATTACTTCAACTCCTCTTCTCAATCCTTCTTTGACAACGTCCATTCCAATCTCCGCCTCTCTGTCTCCGCCAAACCCTGCCGCGGCGTCGCCGCCATGGCCGGCTCCGGCAAGGTAACCTTCTGTTCTGTTCTATTTTTATAATGTTTGGTGACTCCATTGTACTCTAGGCTTTGATTGTTGATACATGTGTTAGTTAGGGTAGGGGTCATTGTGATTTCGGCGAGGAATGTAGTACTCTTATTGTTTTATTAGCTGGATTTCAGTTCATCTCAAGTTGATTTTTTAGGGTATGGCGTGTTGATTTTGGTTAATATGGTTGTTTTGGCATGTCAATCTGAAAGAGTTAGCAATGTTGTCACTCTTTGTGAACTTTTAACAAAAACTGTAGCTTTTTGCTTGAGAGAAGCATTGAAATCAGATAGTTTAGAGTGTTTATTTCTGTTTCGAATTAAAATTTAACAAAGGAAGGTTAGTACTTCAAGTCAAAAAGGGCTACTGTGAGCTGGTATGTTGGTGGTTAATGGTTATACTTATAAAAGAAATAAGTCACGGTTCCTAATTAGAAAGCTAAAGCTTCCGAGATATGATGGTCCTTTGATTTACTCTTGGTAATTCTATAAGCTGGAAAGTGATTTGTGAGTAATTAAGCTTAATCAAGCATCAATATAATTCATAAATCTTATTGAGACGTCTGGCATTTCTTGGCAACCAGTTTAATATCTTTCATTGATTTTTTATGGGTTCAGTTTTTGCTGGTTATTAATGCTGTGACTTGGTATCTTAATTCTTATCTGTTTTTGTTGTTGTGGTTGCAGTTCTTTGTCGGTGGCAACTGGAAGTGTGTAAGTATCTTCTTCCACCCCCTCCTTCTCCCCTTTTCGTATTGTCGGGTCAAAGATTTGTGTCACTGAACAGATTTATTATCTTAAAAATCAGTACTTAGTTGGTGATTTAAAATTTCATCCTGATATAAGTATTAAGCTTCGTCATTGTCAACTAAAATAAATGTTGAACGTAATGTGCTGGACTATATATTCCAATCACATTATACATAATACATCGAAGAAGAAGAAGATGTTGATCTATATATGAGGTTGTAGCCACAGTAGATTTATTATTATAATTCCACTTTACAGTCTCTTCCACAAGGGATGTTAACTAATCTCTAATTGAATCTATAGTATTAGATCCACACGGCTCTTCTTTTTTTTTTTTTCTCCCTTCTGCCTTTTCTCCTTCCCAAAACCCAAAATTGTAGGGGAGTACCCCTCCCTTTTCCTTAACACTGCAATATCATAAATTCTTTTCTAAACCACAAAATCACCTCTCTAAATCAGAGAATATTTTCATGCATAAAACAAGCACATAGTGCATAGACCACTATCTGTATATTCTGTGTGTCAATATCAGGTTAAAACTCAATGCTACTAGTTTGATTAGGTGGACTATTGGGATTGTTTAAATAAACCCAGGAAACTTCATTACTTTTTTATTCCTTGCTAGCCATGTGAAGCAAATTTAGACAAGGTAACATGCCAGTCTTTCTGGCTTTGTCATTAAGTATGGGAATTAAAGCTGTCTCACATGCAAGAATTATCTCAGCTATTAGATTATATCCTTCATGGTTTTATAATTATTTCCTAGATAGGTTATTGGTTTTTTGTTTGCTTTGTTCGTATTTTTTCAACGCAGTCACCTACTTAATATAAGCATGGATGATGCATGTCCTAAGGTTTAATAATTACCAGTTTTTCAGTTTCCTGAATTATTATAAAACTATTGACATTGTTGACTTATATTTGGCCTTATCTATGCACACATAAATGTTTTTGCTATCTGTCGGAAATCATAGAGGCCACATGGTTGTTTTGATTTCCTTCTTTAATATTTTATCTTCAATTACAGCTGATTTACTTGAACTTTTTTTTTTCTCTAGAATGGGACAAAAGACTCTATCAGTAAGCTTGTCTCTGACTTGAACAGTGCAAAATTGGAGTCTGATGTTGGTGAGATATTATGTCAACCTTTAATTTGACGCCTTTTAAATTATAAGTTGTAGTTGACAGTTTAAGTGAATTTGTGTTCTGCTTGTTCTTTACTCTTCTGGTTTATTAAATATAGACAACATAGTCTTTTAAATAACAAATGAGGTTAAGTAATCTTGCTGTTTCATTTGGCTTAGCGCATGATATGACAAATATACCATCAAAAGTGGTGTCATATCTTGGAGTGCTCTCTTTTTCCATTGTGGATCTAATTATTGCTACTGCTAAAAGATTTTGGGCATAGGTGTTCAGTTACACTTTAATGCATAAACAGAGTACTTTAAAAGAAACTATGGTGTAAAACCTTTAATATCTTGGAGTGCTTGCCACATTCCAACTCGAACATTATAGGTAGATGGATCATTTATGCAAGGTTTTTAAGAACAGGTGTCTGGTGGCCAACCCAATGCTTGCATAGTCTACTTTGAGTAAAAGCCTCAATTTATTGTTAATAAACTACATCCCTGATTATGAAAATTCTTGGCATAGATGTTGTTGTTGCACCACCCTTTCTGTACATCGATCAGGTGAAGAACTCAATCACAGATCGCATTGAGATATCTGCTCAGAACTCTTGGGTGGGAAAAGGTGGAGCTTTCACTGGAGAGATCAGGTTAGCTTCTTGCTTGTCAAGCATGACTTGTTAGTCAATAATTGGACTATTTTTTTATGCAGAATGTTGGGTCTGTGGATGGTGGTTTTAGATGCACTTCTCAGAAACTTTGCATTGATAATCATATGCTTGTACATGTTACATTGGCTTTAAATTTCCCTTGATTTTAGTACATGATTTAGGCTAATGCACCTAAGTTTAGCCTGCCCCTTTGCCAACGGTGTATAGTATGACTTTTTTTTCTTTAAAATCAAGTATGTACTTTTATTCCCTTGCTCATTTTCTTTACAGTCTTTAATTGGTGTCTTAATTCCTCGTGGTGGCTAAGCAAATTGATAATTTCAATCTTTAGAATGTTCTCTCCCCAAGCTTTTTCCTTTCCTTTTCAATGGTGGAAGTCACTTGTTCATATTTTGCTCCTTGTGACTCTTGATATTGCTTTCTTCACACCAGTTGATTTATTATTGAATGTCTCTCTTATATCATGCTTCAATTTAATAAATATTCTTGGTCACTTACTAGCATTTGTCACTTGTAGTGTGGAACAAATTATAGACATAGGCGCCAAGTGGGTTATTCTTGGACATTCTGAGCGAAGACACATCATTGGAGAAAATGATGAGGTGCAAATTTTCAAGGATAATTTCTGTAGTCATTTTCTTAGAAAGATTGTCAGTGTTTTTGGTGAGAGATTCACAATAGTTAAGAAATTAACTAAAACTCTACCAACCACAGTTTATTGGAAAGAAAGCTGCCTATGCTTTGAGCCAGGGTGTTGGAGTGATAGCATGCATTGGAGAACTATTACAAGAGAGGGAAGCTGGTAAAACTTTCGAAGTTTGTTTCAAACAGTTAAAGGCTTATTCAGGTGAAGTTTTCACTAATGTTTCTTTACAATCCTGGGGTTGCGGTTGGAATTGTTGTTTCTTTTTTTTTGGTTACATTTTATATTTATAATTACTGTGTGCAGATGCAGTGCCTAGTTGGGATAATATCGTTATTGCATATGAGCCAGTATGGGCCATTGGAACTGGCAAGGTGGCTACACCTGAGCAAGCACAGGAAGTTCATGTTGCTCTTCGTGATTGGCTAAAGAAGAATGTCTCAGCTGAAGTTGCATCTAAAACACGAATTATTTATGGAGGTAGATCATTTATTTGCATTTAAAATTTATACATATCATGGAATTTAAGATAGAACCTTAATAAAATTGCATGATTTGATCAATTTTATGCATTCAAGAGAAGAGAAATCAGCCTTCACTCTCTCTCTACCTCTATTTTTGTGGGTCTCAATTGGAGTTTCACATTTGACTTTCTCACTGGAGTTCTTAAGGGATGTTATTTTGTTAATTTGCTCAATGAATGGTATGTCTGCATTTTCTGAGTCCAGAAGACGTGATTTTTTTTTTCAGTTTGATATAAATGTAAATGGGCCTCTAAATTTAGGAAGCGAGTTGAAGGCTAACTGAATGCAAACTCATTCTTACATCCAATAAACTAATTTTGGCTTATAGTTGTAAACTAGTACTCTCACAAATCTCTGCTTGAAATTAGATTGACCTTGACCTTCTCAATTGAATAATTCTGTTCTAGATTCTCTGTCTACATAACTACTTTTTGATGGCATTACTTTTGCTCAGCCAGCTGCATTGTAGAAATAGAAACACTGAATTAATTGTCATTCAGGGTCTGTTAATGGGAGCAATTGTGCTGAGCTTGCGAAGAAAGAAGATATCGATGGATTTCTTGTTGGCGGTGCTTCTTTGAAGGTACATGGCTTAGTAGTTTATTCAAACTTTATTTGTGAGAAAACCTATTTTTGTCTTTGAATTTGTCCCAAAACTAAAAATTAGTCCCTAGATATTGGAAATATACTTTTTAGTCCATGATTTTTCTTCAAATATTGACTATTTAGTCTCTCAAACGTTATCAGTCGGGACTAAATAGTTGATATTTGTTAAAAAAAATACCAAAAAGTGTTTTTTTAATATTCAGGGGCTGGATCATATTTTTGGAACAAATTTAAGAACTAAAATGTAAGTTTACGCCTTTATTTGTCAATTCAGTCACGCTCAGGATTTAGCTATCATGCATTAACAAGTTTTTCATATATACAACTCGAAATTTTGCAATACAGGGTCCTGAGTTTGCTACCATTGTCAATTCAGTCACATCCAAGAAAGTTGCGGCTTGATTATTATTATTTGTGATTTTGGCAATAAGAGTGGTTTAAGGATAAAGACATGCCAGCTGTGGCAATAATAAGAATGTACCATAACAGACTGGACTTTGATCAATGTTCTAGTATGTTCCTTTTCTAACAGTGAGAAAATGGTCCTCTTCTTTTTCCTATGAGCTATTATCTTCTTGTAACAACTAGCTATACAAAACATTTCAACGGCAATAAATGTTTATGAATTACTATTAGGAATTCTGGTTATCATTTTTTTTTCCCTTCATGTCATCAAATATTTTACATAATGCTCTTTTGGTAAATTGCTTTGTAAATGTATGCATTGTGATAACAAAAATTGCCTTCTAAATGTTTGCCTTGTTGATTCTTAGTTATGAAATGAAGCATATAATTCAACCAATAAGAGAGACTAGCCACAGAGTAATTGGAGGGGTTACTTGAAGCACATTATTAAATGCTTATATATTCAGGCAAAAAAAAAAATGCTTATATACTCCTTAAAAAAATGTTTTGGCATAGAGGAGTGAGGAAATATTTACTCATCAGGGAATACAAAACTGATTACTTTCTTTTGATTATGATTTATTGAGACATTTGGAAACTAAATAAAATTGACAATTGTTTCTTGCGCTTTTTATGGAACATTTTTTTCTTTTGGAACATGGATCCTCTATATTTGGAAGAAGATATTTATAAATTTCTGTAGTCCAGTCAAATTTTTGTGAATGAGTTATAATAGAAGAAAAGTATTTGTATATTCTTTTTTTTTTTTTCTTTTTCTAGGTATGATTGTGATTTTTATTTTG
Source organism: Chamaecrista fasciculata (assembly GCA_003254925.1). Lineage (NCBI taxonomy): Eukaryota > Viridiplantae > Streptophyta > Magnoliopsida > Fabales > Fabaceae > Chamaecrista > Chamaecrista fasciculata. The sequence continues at coordinate 140,192 of QANZ01021234.1, read as the reverse complement.
ATAAATAAGCAATTAAAAAAGTATAAATTTTGAATTCACGAGAGTTGTAGAGAAGTGAAATAGAACCCTTTTTGTATATATTTAAACATTATTTTCCCGAGATTTAACTATTTAGATGATTGTGATGTGCATGAAAAGAATTCATGCAAAATGAATTTTTTGAAAAAAATGAAAAGAATTCATGTAATTTTTTTGATATATTCATATTAATTTATTAATCATAAATTTTATTTACATTTTTTTTATCTGTGATTGATTACCTTAATACCTTTTATATCTTCTCTCAATTATAATTAGTTATACAAAATATAAATTATCATCTAGTTTTTTATTAAAAAAATTATAATAGAAATACAAGAAATTTTATCCAAATTTAATACTTTTATAAAAATAGTTGTAAATGCAAAAAAAATTGGTGTAGCTTATCTGTCGGTGAAGATGACATTACAACTAAAACATGTGTCATTCATTAATTTGCTTTTGAAAGCTATAATGTCCATTTTTAATGCACAAAAAGCTAAGAGTCCATTGAAATGCATTCATTGAAACCACTTTAAGCGATGTGGTGACAAATAGCCAAAGTTAGGTGATGGGTCATTTTGGAGTCATTTTCTCATTCCATCATTATCATCATCACCAACTTCTTAACCTTGTTGTTTTTGTTAATATAATAATTATTCATTATTCATATTTTTCTCTTGGGTTCTGGGTTATATTTTTTTTTTCTGGGAAGTGGGAATGAATGAATTTAGTTGTTTCTCAATTCTTTTCTTTTTAAAAGTTTGAATCAAACTCATCACTTGTCAATATAAGCCAAATTAATTAACACAGTAAATTTAAGAATAAATTAATAATTTAATCTTACTAAATTAGTAATTTGATCCTCATAATAAGTCCATAAAATTTTCATTTTAATTTCTTTAAAATAAAATTATAAAATTTAATCTAAAAAAATATCAATATAGTTTTTTTTTATTAAAATTTAACAACAAATACAATCTTTTAACATCATTTATTTTTAATAAAAGAATCAACTTAATTATAAAAAAAACTTCAGGGATTCAAAAGAAAATCACTTTAAATTGGGAGTGGATCTGCTCAATTATGGGAGTGATAAAGTATGGTGAAGTATGAATCTCAACCATCCATTCTATTTTTAGTTTTGTTCCCAATGATGATGGTTGAAGGAATGGATGGTTGAGATTCATACTTCACCATACTTTATCATTCCCATAATTGAGCAGATCCACTCCCCTTTAAATTTGATCAACTCGGTATTCAGTTTAAATTTTACAAATTTTCTATATTTTTTCAGAGAAGGCTAAAAATCTGAAAAAGAAGATTTTCTTAGTGTGCAGAGATGATGATGGGTAGAATACTATATTCCTCTAGATTCAAACCGGAATATGATCATATATCAAAATCAATCTTCATCTTCATATTTGTTAGGTAATCTAATCCTTATACCCCGAACTTAAACTCATAGAAATTTTAAAATAAATTATTTTTTTATCAACATAAAACTTATTTCCATCCAAATCTTTACATCTATAACTATTAAAAATAAAAAAAATAAATCATAAAATAAGAAAATATTATTAAAATATTCAATATATATGAAATATATAATATTTTCTAAACAAAAATGGTTAAAGTATTATTTTTTATATACAAAAATAAATATTTATTATTATTGATAGAGTATGAATATGGTACAAGTATAGTATTAGTGTATTACTATACCCGAATACGGATCCATTAAGATTGAGTCGGGGTCTAGACTCAGATCCAGAAGGTAAATTTTCAAAATTCCTATTATATCTGAGTAGTTTGATCATCCCTACTTGCTTGCTACTAATCTATCATCTATGTATTAGGAATTTAAAAAAAAAAAAAAAAGTAAAAAATGTCCTCATCTTAATTGTTTTACATTCCACAACAAAAATATAAAAGATGTACGTTATTTAAAATTTCCAATAAGAATCAGCCTGAGCAATAAGAAATCCACCCTTGTTAACATGATCATCCTGCGCAACATTTTTTTCATCTACTCATATGGGATTAAAACCAAAGAAACTATTCAATTTCTTAGGAAGTAAAACAAATTCAACATAGAGAAAGAGAAATAAGGGGTAGATTTATTTGAAAATACCTTTGGCATACAAACACATTCATTTGATTACAAGTATTAATTTTTATCTAAATCATATAACATATAGATAGAAATATGGTGATTGTGCAGTGTGTAGCATCATCATCATCATCAATCAATCAATACCTGGAGTAGCCATAACAGTAGCAAACATGCTTATTGCAATAACATGGAATAACTCTTTTCTTGGGAGATGGCATTAATGAAACCAAAAGCAAGATAATCAGAACCATAATCAGTGCAATCAAACCTGAGAAATTGAACTTTTCTTCAACAACTACAACTTCTTCAGCTGTGAACAGCCATGGAATGCACAGAAGAATCAATGCCACAGCCAAGAACAGAGCCACTCTTGGTGTGTGTGTATTGCTAGGTGTTGGTTTACAATAATAATAGTAACCCATCAAATTCAAATTCAAGGAACTTCAATGAAAAAAGAAGAAAAGATTGGGAAATTTGGGAATTAGGGTTTGAATTGATGAATGATGGATGATTCACCAATTTAAGATGGATGGTATATAATTGAACTACTCAAATGGCTCTTTTTTGTTTTGGAGTAAGAGAAGCTCTGGGAAATTTCAGAGAAGGAAGAAGATTCTGGATGGATGAGAACAAAACGTTAATACTCAAGACTAGACTAATATCCATCACAATACCACTTTTTATTTTATTTTATTTTATTAATTTTTTCCTTCTTTTTTTGGGTAATGAAATGTGGAGTCCACTATGGTATTCATTTTAGGGTGGTGAGGTTGACATGAAATAAAGCAGCCTTTATTTGGAGCTCATTACAGTAACAATTCATCATGAAAATGTTGGATTTTTTTTTTCCTTTCACGATTTTCAATCTGTTTCATATTTTGGTAAATAACATAAAGTTGATATAAAAAAATTTAAATTTTAATACAGGTTTAAAAATCCAATAGAAAATATATCGTTAATTTATTAAAAATATTAATTAAAAGATAAAATTGTTCAAAATATAAAAATTTAAAAATAAAGAAGATATTTTTATTTTTCTTTCTTAAAATGCAACGCTAATAAACAGAAATGATAACAAGTTATTCCATTATTTAAAAGTCAAATTGTATGTAAGCAACATTTTAAGTATCTAACTAAGTTTTTGTTGAATATAACTCAAATAAAAAATACATGTTGAAATTAAAAAAAATAGTAATTTTACCTTATTCCTATTTTTTAAAAAAGTGAAGTGGTCAATTTATTGTAATTTTAAATCTAATTCATGATATCCACCATCTAAAAAAAGCAGTGACTAATTCTTTTATCGCGAGTTTTTTTTATTTAAGGATATACAATTGATCACAAAATATTTTTTATATTCAAAGATAAAATTTGAAAACTAAGTGAGGCATTATTAGATCATACTCATATAGCTAAACACATATTTGATACTGGTTATATCATATAATAATAAAGATAAAGATAATTTGGTTAAAATAAATGAAATTATGAATCAATTATTTTCATTAGAAAATTATAATATTATATATCTTAATTAATAATTACGAAAAAAACTTAATGAATCTTTGAGCTAGTTGAACCACTAAACCAACTGGTCTTTATACCAGTTTTTGACTGGTTTAAATATTTCTTGATTAATTATTTTGTTGGTCAATTTTATACTTTTATTTTAAGAATATAATACACATACCAGTCCCGGAAAAAAAAAAGATTAATAGATTTGTCTTTTTTTTTTGGCCTGAAAAGATTAATAGATTATACACATAGTGATTCACTAGGCTTTTTTTTTTCCCACCAACTAACTACATTTTTTTTAAAAACATAATTAAACATGATATAAGCCATCACTAGTCAACAAAACACATTAAAACTATGAGAACCATGTAAATCAATATAATCCCATTTCCAATTAGAGGTATGCAAAGATTCAGGTTAACTTGTTAATTCATCAAAATCAAATAAATACACCATCTTAGGTTGGTGTTACTTGGGTTGGGCTGGGTGCCAGATCTCATATATATATATATACACACACATATATAAGCATATATAACACTTTTAATTTTTTTTCACAATTAAATATTTGATTTAGTTAATTAATTTTATTTGTGAATACTTATTATATCCTGTCTCTCAACGTAAATGTTTAAAATATAAATAATTGTCTGTTGACAATTATATTTGGATGTCATTTTGTGAAAGAAGAAATAAAGTTAAAAAAAAAAGATATATAATCGATCTAAACCAATACGAGTGTATTACTTTGGCTATTTCATTTTTTTTAAATAAAAGTTTAGGTGAGTTGAGTCTCGAAAATTTACCAAAATCAAAACATACCTCAAAATTCCACGAGAGCTTACAAACAAAGCCTAACGTCAGCAATAGGAATAGAACTCACAACCTTGTGAGTTATAAGTCAACTTCTCATAAACTAGATCAATCTTTATGACTAATTTTAATTGAAAAGACAAATTCTCCTAAATCTAATCTCACCTAATCATGATCATTTTGATTAACCTAAGTGAATGCAGACTAATCCAACAATAAGTGATTGATTGAAGTGGTAAGTATTTCAATCTCTCTAGTTAAGATCTCGAGTTCAAGTCTTCACAGAAACTTTTAATAGGAGAGCTTTACTCCCGTTATAGTTAACCTTCCAACTCATATAAGGAATAGTCATTACCTAGACACACGGATAGATCAAAAAAAAAATCTTGTGGTCATAACATAAATATATATATTTGGTAAACCAAATGCCCAACTAACCACCAGTTTGACACACATCACAAAAATATGATCAATTAAAAGATGTGCTTCATCTCAAGCCAAAGCAAGGAACCTCAAAGCACAGCATTAACAAGAAAAATTATTAATGTGGATAAATGGAAAAATTCTCAGGTTCACATCTAACAATATATATATATATATATATATATATATATGATCATCATTTTACAGCAGCATATTTTATTTACTCATGAAATCTGGAATATGGCACACATAAGCATTACAATCCAAAGAAATCAACTCAGTAAAATAGTTCAATTTCTTTGCAAAGTAAATTCAAATTAATGCATTCTTCAGATTAACAAAAACAAAGACTGCATGAAATTTGAGAATACCTTCTGATATATAAATAATACAAACATCCACAATATGAAGAACTCAGTAGAATCTGGAGTACCCACCATAACCATGATGATGCCAAGCATGATTATTATGAAGACAGCAAGGAACCTTCTTTTTCTTACATACCATGTGAAAAATCACAATCAGTACAACTAGAACTTTAATCAGAATGAGTATGAACACAGCAGACCAATTGAACTTGGATATAACTTCTATATTTATCTGACGTGTGAACAACCATTGTATGCACAGAATAGTCACAATCACAGAGAAGAACAGAACAACCTTCAAAGTGATGTTAGTATCACAGTGTTTGGGTTTGTAAGAATGGTGACCCATCAAGGGACTGAGATTATAATTGAAGTCAAATGAACAGAAAGAAAAGATCTGAGAGATTTCACAGAAGAAGGAACATGTTTGGAGGGACAAGAACTCAACAACGTTAACTGATCAACCAAAGATTATATTAACATCCACCATGTCCTTTTTCTTTCTTGTCTTTTGGGTTGGTATACTATATAATTATATAAGATAAGATGTGAAGTCAACTATGTGAAGAATGCATTTTGGGAGGAGACTTAACTAATTATAGGGACAGTTCATTAGAGAAATAGAGAAAAATATTAATTTAGTCTTTCCATTGTATAAGAGTTGTTATTTTAGTCTTTGAATCTTTGAAATATTTGATTAAATCTTAAAAAAATTTACTCGTTGTAATTTAGTTCCTTTAAGGAACTAAATTATAACGAGTCAAAAATATTTAGAGGCTAAATAAAAAATTTCCAAAAGTCAAGGACAAAAATGACAATGTTCATATAATTTAGAGACTAATATGTTAGTTTACTATAAGGAAATTCAATATTTTTAAAATGCAATGCCAAAAAAGAAGAATAAATTACTCTGTTCTTTGAGAAATACTTAAATAATATATAGGACTGTTAAATAGGCTGCTTCAATCGGTGATGGGTTACAAAGAAAAATAGGTTAGGTAATTTAGTGAATCACTTTATTGAATCCATACGAAAAATGTCATTATTTGTTACCAAATGAATAAATTAAAAATGAACAAAACTGCCAGTTTTGAACTTGTCCTCCATAATTAACAATATAAAAATGAAAGATATAATTATAAAAAAGCATTCTTATCTAGCATCCAGGTTTTGAAGCTTTGCTCTTGTGTTACACCATGCAACACTAGGGAAAATAGTTGTTAATTATGAAGGACAAGATTCTCCCATTATTCTTCTCACTCTCCTTCCTTTGATTATGGAAAAAAGGAGCAAGGAAAACTAACTGAAAATATTCTAATATACACCTTGTGCACAGATGTCATGCATGCAAATGAGATATATACACATACACATGTCAGATGCACACACACACACATGTTAATTTGTTTAATGCCTTGGTTTTGTTTCATGATTTCATAGGCAACGTGGAGAAGGAAGTAATTTTAGGTTGGAGTGTGGAAACCATTTTACAAGTCTATATTTGTCTGGTAACTAAAAACCAATGGTGGAACCAGTTTGACACAAACATTTCAGAAAAATATGATAAAATAAAAGGTTGAGCTTCATCTCAAGCTCAGCTAGCTACCATCTTAATTTGGATCCTCTATAGTATTTTAGGGATGTAATGCTGAAAGAGATAGGGATAGGTTAAAGAGAGAAAGTGTCAGTGAGACACACTTTCTTTTTCTACACTTCACCTATAGTGCACTGTAGAGATCCAAATTGGCTACCATCTATTCCTCAAAATGGAATAGGTTATTGTTCTTTAGCTTTAACTTGGTCAAGTTACTATTTATCTTATGTTGACGAAATTCAGAGGTAATTTACGAAGAGAAATTTTTGAGGATCTAAAATTGATGGATTGCCTCTGTCAACAAGGTAAGGCAACCCTACCAATTTACCTAATCCTTAAACAGTAACTAGTACGTAGTTCTGTCCTTGTCCCTCACAACAATCAAGGGCAGAAAAAACTCAGGTAAAGATACAGAATATTAGAGAGTTAGAGGCTTCCAGTAATTTATGTCTTTTTTTTCTCCTTATTTTTTTAAATTAAACAAAAATTTAATAAAATTATCTTTTTTAATTTTACAAGAAAGAAATACACAAATCACTGAGTGCTTCAACATAGCAATGTGTATCATTCCCCAACAAACTATTCCCTTACAACAAGAGAAGAACAGAATTCTTTATATAGTATAAGATTTACAGTGAAAGGCATGCCATGGAAAATGAGTAATCAGATGCAAGTTATTTACCTTATATATGCATACAATGCTAAACATTTGGCAATATACATCATTTCAAATGTTATGTCCGGAGAAGCACTCAACATAAACTGACGTTAACATGATAAAAAGATGTCTTCAAAAGAAATTGCCAGGGTTGAGTGGTAGGTTTCTATTGGCAAATAATGCAACTAAGAATTAAATTATGGAAGTGCCATTAATTCCCTACTTTATAATATAAAGGGAAAGGTGAAAGGCACAGTAATATGGTGTAAAAATTGATAAAAATAATTTTTCTATTAATAAAAATAAATTTAATTTTTTTTTTAAATTAGATTTGAATCCTAACATTAAATTTAACTATTCGCGAAATATAAAATAAAAAATATCNAAAAAAAAAAAAAAATGCATCTCCAATTTTTCCTGACTATTTATCAGCCCCCATTGGTTTGTTTAATCTGCTTTCCGACATTATTACTACTATACAGCATTTGCATACATCAGGCAAAATATCATAGTCTAATCAACTTTCTGATGTTATTATTCCCTTGTGAGTTGACTACTAGAATTGGCTTCTTCTGCAATGTAGAAATTAAATAAGCATGGGCAAAGGTTTTAAGAAAGGAAAAGACTTGCAATTTTAGTAAATTAACAATTTAGTCCCTAAAAATTATTGAGATAACAACTCAATCTTTAAAAAATTAAAATACACAATTAAAATAATACACTATTTAATAAAAAAAATTAACTAGTATACCAGTTTTAATATGTTAAGAATAAAATAAACTATAAATTTCAATTCAGAAACCAAATTATTGGTTTACTCTTTAACTTTTAGGTTCTTCCCCACAATGAAAATGACTCTTCTAACAAACGTCCAGAAATTAGACTGATAGTGTTCAGTAAGCCCGGAACATAATAATACGGAATCTACCAGCTCTTCAGACTTCATACAGTACGCTTCCAGCGTATAATCATAAACGATTGGACCCAAATACACACAGACACACACTCCTAAAAGTTGATAAGTCAAAATCAGTGCTTGGTTGACTTATATTTTTACTATCCAGAAAAGTTGAGCATAAAATATGCACGGAAAGTTAATATCTTTATCATCTAAATTATAAAACACACAATGACACAACAACAACAACAACGACAATAATAATAATAATAATAATAAAACGCTAGAAGTTATTATATTAATTTTAAAGTTGTCACTATCGAGCTAAAAGATCATGTCGAGACATGGCCAGAGAGTCAACCTTCAGAGCGTAACAAAATAATCAGAAAAAGTAGTTCAACTGTAAATACTAAATACATACATACATTCATATATATATATATATATATATATATCTGTGTGTGTGTATGCATAATATTGCCACCACATATAAATCGATAAGCAAGATATACTCAAAAACAATTAAATTGATAAAACAAGACTGCTCATTTAGTTTATACCCTATTTGCACAGAGATTAAACAAAGATTTTTATAAATAATACACTATAATACATCACAGTTAAACCAAAGTAATGAAAATGTTTTATATACACATTCTCCAATCGCCTCTCCTCCATACCAATAATTAAATAGGTATAATCTAACAGTATGACAAAGGTACCTTAAAAAATGGTTGAAGATATGGTTTTTAACTCTATAATTGACGCAAACCATGTTTCTCAAGACTCCATCAAAGTGACATGGTTAGGACAGTCCATGTTAAAATGTTACCATCTCAGGTGGGAACACTTCTTTTGTCAGTAGGGTGAAAAAATGCGATTAGATAATCTTACCACGATAAGAAAATGTCCTTGTCACACTTTTCCTTCATATTTAAAATTCAGTTTGTAATCATGCTGCAAAGTTGCCAGAGTGTTTCTGCAAGGTCCCTCTACAAAACAGGAGAACGGAGTGAAATTACATTCATAATTTGTATACAATTCCTCTCAAACCTGATTGAGTCCAGATTGTTTACCTCCAAAAACAGTATGAAGATATTGTAAATCATCTGCTGAGCAAGCATCTATTAAAGCATAGACCCCAGGTCTTAGAGCATCATCTATTTCCCTGCAAATTAACAATTCAATAACTGTCAATAGCTGAAGCCAATGAGAACAGGTAAAAATTAAGTCCACCATTTATGATAGTACAACCAGTGCATTTCACATTAGCCCATCAAATCTCATCTCCACTGATATATATACATATAGATAATGCTAGTGAGAACGAATAGAAATTCTACAGTTTTCCATTGATGATAATATATCAGTCCATTTCATACCATGCCTATCAAATATCATCTCCCCTGATAGTATAGCCAGTGCATTTCATACTAGGCCTATCAAAATTCATCTTTCCATATAATAACAGCTATTCTTAGACAGAGCAGCTAAATATTCAATAAGTTTCCCATAAATAAATAGGCCTGTCAAATTTCTTCCCCCCTAATATGTACAGCTGGTTAATAGTAAATTTCAAATTAAGAGAATGAAGCCTTTGGTACTTTGGGAACTTGGGCGAATTTTAAGATGAAGATTAATGCAAATCAACAAAAGAAAAGGGGGACAATCTTTTCGTGTGATGAATAGCGAATTCCCATACTGGTGAACTTTTGACAGAAAAAGGAAGAAAAAAGGGTAACATAGAGAAACTGAGAAAACCTTCTGATGCCACATTTCTTGGGACCATATCCTGAATAAACCCATATGTAGTTTGATAAAAATAGAGAACAATGTTGAGTAAATATATCTTTCTGCTGTTTTATCTGCATCACAATTATAAAAATAAACTGGATCAGCAAAAGAAAAATAAATAAGATAAAGTATCATAAACCAAACATGAGCAATTCATGTTGAATAAAGGCCACAATTTATTGTTCTATCGCTTATTTTCTGCAATCAGGAAATAATTTCAATTTAATCAAACTGAAAACTAGAGCTTTCATGAGCAACATAACAGGCAAGGCACGGGATCAATGTCATAGAGGATGGGCATGGCTAATTCATATCAAGGACATGTTTAGTCATACACTGGTTCACGTTAACACTAACACATAAGCCGGCTGCCTCGGTTATTCTAGGATAGTTAGTTATTATTTGTACAATATTTCTCTCTGACTTCTCTCTTACAACCTTAGTTTAAAATTTGAATAGCTATCTGATATTTTATCCTTTCTGTTACAATTCTGAAAACTATAAATACTCACACGGATATAAATATTATTCATTCCCTTTAAATTCTATCACTACCACACTACCACTTTAAACACCACTTGTAAGAAATAGCTTTTATAGGGATAATAACAATAGTATTGGGAGCTACTTTAGCTCTTGCTCAAAAGGATATTAAGAGAAGTTTGGCCTATTCTACAATGTCTCAATTGGGTTATATGATGTTAGCTCTAGGTATGGGCTCTTATCGATCCGCTTTATTTCATTTGATTACTCATGCTTATTCAAAAGCATTGTTGTTTTTAGGATCCGGATCCATTATTCATTCAATGGAAACTATTGTTGGATATTCTTCAGATAAAAGTCAAAATATGGTTCTTATGGGCGGTTTAACAAAACACGTGCCAATTACAAAAACTTCTTTTTTAGTGGGTACACTTTCTCTTTGTGGTATTCCACCCTTTGCCTGTTTTTGGTCCAAAGATGAAATTCTTAATGATAGTTGGTTGTATTCACCAATTTTCGCAATAATAGCTATGCAGAAAATCTACCAGAAAGCCAGCAGGAGGCCTCATCTTTTGGAAAAAAGGACTAAATGTCTTCAAACCTTTCTGCCTCAGTCCTTTGTCAAAAATTAACACTAACAGAAAACACTACAATTTCAAGCAATTTATGACGATAGAACTGGTTTTCAAAGAAGCCAGAGGTAGGATTTATGAAGAACACAAATAAGGAAAAGTCTACCACTAAATTAACATGCAAGAAGACGTGGTAGGGATATTCTAAGCTCAACTAGCATAGAATGTTAGACGTATTAAAAGCTAACGCATACCTCTTCATAGACCCTTCGAAGAAAACAAGCACATTTTACTCCCTCTTCTACTTCCCATGAGAAGAAATCTTTATTATCTACCGTCTCCAGACAGTTAAGAAGAACAGCAACAGAAGCTTCAAGGTGGGCAACACACCGCTTGCACTCACTGGAAGCATACAAAACAAGGATGATTCAGTAAATATGATTAACCTTCGTAAACACACATCAATATCTACACTTTCTGGATTACAATAAAAAGGCAGCAAATTATGCAAAGATGATATGAATAGGATACTTCTAGCACAATTTAGTTTAGACTGGGAGCCAGGAAGTTTCCTTCAAGTTCATCTCCTTGTCCTCTCTTTTATGTCAGCTCTAGCAATCTTGGCCGTTCTCATCAATAGCACACATGCAGGATGGCATGAGCAACATTTTAAAAATATGGTGGGTCTATTATTTGTTTACACTTCCAAGTCCAATGTGCTTTCGTGTGAGGGGGGCCATTAGGGTTTATAATAAAATAATTCATGAGTCTTCCATTTAACAATTTAAGCTTTTAAAAGGAAATGATCGTTGGCATCTTAATTAAGAGTATAAGGAGGGAATCATAATTTTATTGTATTAAAATTTATATGAACAAATTTTTTTTTTTGGGTGACCCAGTGCACGAGGCTCCCACTAGGTGGGGTTTGGAGAGGATCAAGATGTACGCAGCTTTACCCCTGCTTTGCAGAGAGGCTGTTTCCAGGATTTGAACCCGTGACCTCTTGGTCACCAGGCAGCAACCTTACCGTTGCGCCAAGGCTCACCCTCAAATTAAAATTTATATGAACAGTTATTCTTAAATTATTTTTGGTTAAAAGTAGCAAGATCTTCGGATTCCCAGTCAAACCCTGCAGTTCAATCCATCAGCACTTGGCTGATCTAGGTTATATCTAGACTTGACAACTTAGGATCAAACGAAGATAATTCTTCTACTGAGATCTTTTACATAGTCGAGGAACATTGGAAAGTGGTTAAATATTGCAGATACATTACTGATAACAATTTCTTAAAAAGTGCTCCATCTCAAGAAACAAGTTTTAGCTATAATCTCAGTGGGTTCCAAGAAGCATACAAAAATAATAGAATGGAAATTAAAAAGATTTATGATAGGCCCACTGTTAATGGGCTGGGCCCATAGTGAATGTGAGGGTTTTGTAGGCTTTTAAATAGGGTTTTGGGAAAGAGAAGGGCAGGGAATTGGTTAGGAGTGGTTTTGGGGAGAGTTCTTGGCCTCTCGAATGCCAAGAAGGTTTTACTTATTCTATTTGGCTGTTTTACTGTTTCTATACTAGTGGGTTAGTCTCTTGAGGCATCCATTTTCTATCTAAATCAGTAAACATATTATAGGAGGTTCATTGTTCTTATTTCTGTGTTTCTGCATCCTTGTATTAGTGCCTTGGCTATCTCCAGGCACCATTTCAGTCTGTTTTGCTTATAAATTACAAGGGGTTCTATCAATTTATGAATAAATAAATGAAAAAAATCAACATTTTATAACATTATGTGTACTTCAGTAGAGAAGTTCATTTCATCCTGAAAGACAAACATAGAGGAGACAAAATCTAAAGGTTTAGGACAGGATTGCTCATCATGAAGGCTAACTTGCTCTATAGTACCTAAGAGCCTAGAATGTTATTGTTAACTATCTCAAGTTTCCACAGTTAATCTAAAATGCATTTCACAAAAAGTTTTTTTCTTAAGAATAAAAGATGCGGCAGAATGGTAGAAAGAATAGTTATCATCATCAACGACCTTACAGCATTCTATTGATGCATAATTACAGATATCATACTCAATGTAGGTTCAGCTTCTAAGTTTGACTTTGAACGGACATACAAATGTAAAAAATCATGAGATTTGCAGGTAAGAGAATGAGTCCTGACTAAGAGAATCTGAGCCCACATAAAGATAGATAAGGGCTTGCAGAGGTCTTGATCTTGCAAGTACTCACTACCGCTAGATGTATAATTAACAGATTCATTGTTATTGATATAAGGAGATCAACTGAAATGACTATATAAATAAAATCACAACATCGGCTTCAAGATTGTCAGCTGGTTATTCAGACTGTACAGGATAGACCAACAGTCAGTTAGTTATGCAGACGGCAAAGAATGGCTGGAATGATACTAAAATTTTAGTCCATTAAGTTCATATTTGAGACCTGTCTTTTTTGTATATTTAGATCACATCACATCATCAGGAGTTAAAATATAAATAAATGAACCATACCTTTCGTGATGTTTAATGGTTGTACATAACAGTTGACAACAAGCAACAAATAGGCTTAACGAGAACTGCTGATCTACATAACATAAATTCACTGCTTCTACTGGATGAGGGATTTGCTCTTCAGAAATCATCGAAGAATTTGATGAGCCAGATCCTTTAGAAACTCCAAGCTGACTAAAACTCTGAAAGAGTGCTGCAGGTATTCGTAGCAAGTGGCCAACATGCCATGAATCCATTTGGAATATAGTGTGTTTCCTTGAAACTGTAATTAGTACTTCAACACACATAAGAATGGTGGATCCTGGATCAGGATCATTGGCAACTGTACTAGATGTCACATCCCCATAAAATATTAGTGGGCTCTGTAAATGCAGAATAATGTTCAGAACAGCAGCAACCAAGCTCCGGAAGTGTCTTTTAATCAACTTCAAACCTTTGTGACCTGGGAGAAAAAAAAAAGGGGGGGGGGGGGG